>BMAO01022411.1:0-200981 GCA_019973975.1 Trichonephila clavata | reverse complement strand
TTCTTGTCTCGAGTCTGAGGAGGTTAATACTGGAAAAATAGTGCGGCTCGGATTCGAGAAAAAATAAGGTACTTAAAAATGAGAATACTAAATATGAAATATGACAAGACTAACTAATTTTTTCTGTAACATAACAGAAGTGAATTGGTTACCAAGGCAGCCTGTGGGGTTCTGCGAAAGCAACCATGTGCTCTTGAAAGTTGACGCCCACGAGGTCCAGACCTTCGCACATTTCCATATAATCATCCAGTCTTTCATTCTCGTGGAAGAATCTTCTTCTTTGTTCGTCGAACTCGTTGGCGGCGTCTAGATTGGCAAAAGCGAATCCTTTGCTGAAGCGGATCTTGGTGGCAGGGTGCTTTTCTAAATCGATCAACTGTGGAAAAAGTTCATCAAGAAAATGCTCTTAAAAATTATTCAATTACGTAAAAGAAGGATTTAAAAATGCATTCATTTTGCTTAACACATAGTTAAAGATTTCTAGAGGAATCAATATTTTGTGATTGTCATGCATTAAATGGAATGTTAGAATCTAAAAATAAAATCATGACATTGTTCATTGAATAATGTTATACATGGAAAACATTTGAATTACTTAGAAGCAAATTTAAGTATGAAATTAAAACTAGCTGCAATAAATTTATTATTGTTGTTTTTCCACTATCATTTTTCAACTTTTTCAGAAATTTTGAGAAAATAAGGATAATCTGAGGCCCTATATCTTGTAGCAGTTATACTGGCGTCCCACATCTGGCAACAATTGTGTTTAGACGAGAGAATGGCCTCAAAAACACATCAAGGGAGAGAATCAAAGAGACGAGGCATAGAGATGCGAACGAGAAAAAATATTTTACACAGAATGCCGATAATAATTTAAATTGATTGTTATTTTTGTGAATATGTTGTCTAAAGTTAAAACTAGCTGTAATAAATTTATTACTGTTGTTTTTCCACTATCAATTTTAACTTCATCAGAAATTTTGAGAAAATGGGAAAGAGAATCTGAGGCCCTACATCTAGTAACAGTTATACTGGCGTCCCACATCTGGTAACAATTGTGTTTAGACGAGAGAATGACCGCAAAAACACATGAAGGCAGATAATCGAAGAGAGGAGGCGTAGAGATGCGAACGAGAAAAAAATATTTAACACAGAATGCCGATAATAATTTAAATTGATTGCTATTTTTGTGAATATATTGTGTCGTGTGTTCCTAAATGAATAATTTTAAATAAAACATTTTGGGTCTAATTTGTGCATTTTCTTTTTATGTTAATGTTGGAGTAACATACAGACATACATACATATGCAAAATTACCTCTAATTAACGAAGTGGCTAAATCCTGAAAATATTTCGTTACGTGGAAAATTCGTCATATAGAGATTTCTCTTTTTATTTTCTTTGGAAACTACATAAAACAAATTTTAATTGGATAAACAATCTGTATTATTTTTAAGAAAATGTAAATGTTTTTGCACTTTTTTTTGTAAATTAATATATTTTTAATATATATATATATATTTATATATATATATATATATATATATATATATATATATATATCTTACTCCAAAAAGAAATCTCTACAAAGAAAATTAGAAAGAAAACCTTGTCCAGGAATATTTAAGGCAATTTTATTGTTTCAGGCGAGTTAGACACATGGTAAATCCAGTTCAAGGTCAATGATAACCATAAAATGTATCAAACTAGAAAAATTAACAAAATGTCCGGAAATATATTTAAAGTAAGGAGAAAAAAATGGAATCTCACAAGGGAAAATGTTAGTTAAAAAGAAAATGCACCTGTTCTTCATTCCCGAAAACATTTCGGAAAATAGAGAAATTCGAAAAATAGAGTTTCGTTAGATGGAGGTCAGAGTTGAAATTATGATTAGATCATTCATTATTTTTTAATTATTTTTAATATTTAGTGTAACTTAAAGTATATATTATTTAAAAAATTGTACTTTTCTTTCATTTATAATATTAACATATTTTATTAACATAATATTGCGTGAAATACAGTAAGCAAACTTTTTTCATTTCAATAAAATAGTTTTAAAAACATAAATTTTGTTGTAGATAATTTTAAAAAAACAGAGCTTAGGAAACTAATGAGTTGATGCACTTTGCACAGAAAATAAATTAATATATGTTTACCGAAGTAAAAATTGTTAATTGTGCATGAAGTTAAAGTCTTGCTTACAAGAGATGATTCAATAAAGAAAATATTTTATTTAATTTATTATCAATTAATTTGCCCTCTATTTACTAAAGTTCCTAATTAATGGTGGAAAGTTGTTGTTGTACTTCAGGAAAAAATAAGCATTAAATGCACATAATGAGAGCTTTTAGGCAGAGAAATCAATTTACCTTTTAAAAGCTTTTTAAATGTAATTAGTATTTTATGTTAGAGAAGTGGTCCTTTGACATGAACTTCTTCTAAGATGATACTAGGAATCTTGAAATCACCATTTAATTACAAGTTATTATCTCAAATTATAAGTGTGATAAAGAGTATTATACACATTAAACATTTCTAACACAGAAATGTATGAGAATAAATTACAGTTAGTGATAAATAAAGCAACTAGACATAATTTTTTCAGTCGCAACAGTACTGAAAACTGTTTCTTTAGGCAAGTGTTTACAATAGTTACTGACAAAGCAATTCTACACTGACGCATCTAAACCAAATTTGATATTTTGAGATAAGTTTTACATTTTCTTTTAATATTAAATATATACATATGTTAAAAACACTTTTCTTTATTGTAAGATTATGATTTCTAACAAGAAAATGTGTATAGTTCTAATTAGCATGGCCACAGTGGCGTAACTTACACCCTCGCATCGGAGAAGGGCAGGATTCTAAGAGGCCTCAAACCTATATTATCTTATGATTTTACATTCATTTGTAAGATATGGCTTGGGGACCAATATCTGACTTTGTAGGGGGCCCTAACTTTCTCCGTTACGCCACTGAATAACTAATATTTTCTCGAATTACAGACCTAACTTTAAGAGGTATTCCTAATAACGTGAAACTAATGTGATAAAACAACGTTCACCAACCGGGTGTCCGTGAAAACTTTTAGATGGTCTGCAGAAATTTGGTACATTGTTTATATTTAAGATTAAGTTTAAATAAATTACAGTTTTAAAAAAAAACTAAAAATCACCCTTGTATAGTTAATCGAACTAAGTTGTAACTTAATATTTTACTCACCAAATCTGGAAATGGGATCTGGAATTAGTCGCCAGATTCAGGATGAGTTCAAAGATTCATTACATACAAGTGAAGCTTATAAAAGGGTGTTAAAAATGACAAGTGACAGAACGTATTATAGAATATGGATTATGCATTTTTTAAAATTTCATTTATTATATTCTGCAAAACTTTTTCTGAGTTTAGTGACATTTTATGTACTCTTGTATGTGTACCGAGCAACATTTGAAAGTGAAAATTGGCAACCATGGTAAATTGGTGGCATAACACTTTAGTTTTATGATATTGTTTTGCGTTGACGATTTGGTGTTGCTTTTCGCGAGGTTTCTTTTCAATGATATGGATATGCAAATAAAGACACAAAAATAAGGGTCAATTTAGCTATAAAGGGGTCCGCCATATGGTGGTCAATCACATTGGAGGACCACCAAAAGTAAAAATATACATTTAATGGTCCATGAAGTTTTAAAGTTTGGCAACCATTGCTATAAAGCACAATTCAGCCAGAAATTTTATTTGTGTAACATTCGATTTTATATGCTATTATACCTTTTTGGATATGTCTTTGACTCCACAATTAGTGTAGGTAAAACTGGCTCCTGATCCATGCGAGTTGACGCGCTCGTAGTAGACCTGCGTCGTGGTGTAGGCGTCGCCATTGCGATACCGAGTCACGTGTCTCGTCCTTCGCACGTAGTGATAGCAGACGGCCTTCCACCAAATGACGGGCTGGGTCTCGCGCATCTGCTGAATGTGTTCGTACACAGATGCAGAATCCACCTACAAAAAATTCATACACATACAGGAAGTTAAATAGAGAGATATATATAAATCTATTTTGTCCTTATATATTATACCGTCAACCAATTTGTCAAATGAGAAAACGTCGTCAAATGTTACGCATTTACAAACACATTAATCTTGTTTGAAATGACGATAGCGGGGTATTTGGCAAAACTAGTCAACGGTATAATACTTAAGTATCATCTCTTTTTCTATGATACAGCATATAAATGGTTTTCTTATTTAAGACTGTTTCGATCGTGTTACTCAATCGAAATAGTTTGCAGAATCTAACATAGCAAGATGTTTTTTTTTTTATTCCATGCGTCGTTGTAAGGAAGCTGCTCTAGTAATGTCATCACATAAGCTTAGCACTTATACTTCCACATTAGATCTTTCCATAGTTAAATTAAACATTTTCTGTCTTGTTTCTATGATAGAATGCATTCACAATCTTATATACTTTATAAATAATTCCAAAACATGTATTTCATTATTGTGGAAAAACTCCATCTCATCAAAATCATACTACAAATATTTGTTACGCCTAAATATAATTTATATTTAAAACTCCATAACTAATAAAATAAAAAAAACGGTTTAGTTTTTATTTTTTTGTATAATTTTAATACTTCTTTACACTATTTTATTTAAAGAATACAAATGTAATTAACTGAAATGCGTTATTAAATACTATATTATACACTATGTGGCATAAAAAAATGCAAAACCAAGAAATAAAGACCAGAAAGGGAAGAACTAAGAAGCAAAAAGAGAGCATGGTAATAATAATATGAGCTTAGCAGGTTGCGGGATGAACGCAAACAGCAAGTCTAGGGAGAGGGTCAATGGGAGTATGGATGGTCTCCTGATGAACTATTTTCTAATCTCTGTCAACCATTTGTTATAGTTCATTTTAAGAATGTGGTTGTCGTAAGATATGCAATAAGTGTCCAATTATGTCCCAAACGTCTATTAATGGTGAGAAAGTAGGGAAGAATAATTACCAAATATACATCCGTATATTTTTCTGAGCATGATGCGATATTTTGCTATTAAAGGGGTGTGTCACAGAGTGGAACACATCATCTACGTATCATATTGCCCTGAATATGAACCGGATGTTTTCTCCTACTGTAAGTGATGACTACTTTAACCATGATGTCGCCTAGTCAGGCGGAGGGAAATTCCGCCAAAGTCACAGGAATGAACATATCAATCCCACAGTAACACACGGTGACTATCATTGGACAAATAGAAACACAATTCTTCTGAGAATATGATTTTGTACAATTTCGTAGTAATAAAATTCATATTAAATTGTTTTAAGTCCCAAATTAAAATCCCATCAATGGTCAATTTAAATTTCTCCATAATTATTGTCGGGCAATTTTCATTCTAATCTATTCCAGAATTTCTCTTTTGGTGTTACATCCTGATTTAGTACTGATAACACTTTTTACAGCTGCAAATTACTCAACAGTTCTAAAAAATCATATATAGTAAATCTGAGGACAAAATATGTAAAATTTCCTCTCAGCCTGAACTACTCATAAATATTCTTTGTAAATGATGGCGGAAATGAATCTATTAAGTCTTTTATTCATCAATCTTAATCATTCTGGTATGTCAGCAATGGCTAATGTTGAAATTAGCCTTTATATGATGAATATCTGAGTTCTGGTAACTGTCACAGCACGTTTGGCATAACTCATGATTACACACTAACTAGACTCGTTTTTTTAATTTTATTTTTACTTATTTACTTATAATAATAAACTGCAATGCCTACAAAAAATATCCCAAATAAAATATTCGTTAGAACTCTTTGAGTATATTTGGGAAAAAACAAATGTGTTCAAATAGAATAAATTGTGCATTCATCAACTGAATAGTCTAGGCTGAAGACAAAATGACAAGCTTTGCACAAATCTGATTTTTGAGTGAGAATACTCAAGCAGAACACTTGCAAAAATTTTCGAAGATGCATGATTTTCAAGTGAGCCTCAACTTCGAGACAAAGTTTAGAAGTTTAATGGTGTCTATAAAAACATCGTAAAAAATAATGAAAAATATGTATACTGAATTTATTATAGTTATTGTTATGACTATACCTCGCATGATATGAAAAAAAAAAGGTTTCAACAATCTTTTGTGTCATGTGTTACTTCAAAGTAAGAAGACTTCACATTATATTCTATTGCATATACGTACGTCAGGTTCATTACATCTGTAAAAGCAAAAGTTAAAAAAAATTGGTGAATAAAAGGGAAAGGTACTTTACCTTGTACGCCAGCTCCATCCTGGTGGTGCAATGCCAGCACTCTACCAAATAAACGAGGTAGAGCATGGCCATAAATGCGAGAGGTATGAAGACGTAGCCTTCTTCGCAAGGGCTGGCCGTCCTGCGGGTTGTAATGGGAAAACTGTGGAAGTTGACGACGAGACGCGTGACGCGGGCGCACTGGCACCACACCAGGGCGGACAGGCAGCCCACGATCAGGAGGGTGAGGACGAGGCACTTGATGTGGGCGTCACGACGGAGGCTGCTGCACAGACTTTGCTTCTGAGGACGTTGCTGAAACAAGGAGAGAATTAAAAATTTATTGTCTGCATTATTCACTTAAAAAGTTTTATGTACATCAGCGCTTCTCAAACATTTATTATTTTCTACCCAGCATTCGATCATAATTTTCATCGCCCCCCCTCCATACAATAACAAATGTAATTTTACTGTACTTCGATACTAAAACTAAAATACGACTTTGACCTCTTAAGTGCTAACGGCGTATATAAACGTTTCGCTCAGCCAAAGTGTTTATGGTCCCAGACGTATATGTATGTCTTTCCAAAGTAAGATAGTTTATGTGCACTGCTATCTATAATACTATTTCTAAGGCTTTAGAATGCAATGAAAGAAACTTGACAGTGCTTACGAAGGATTTACTTATTTCAGAGGATTTTCTTATTTGCTCTTTTTCTCTCCCCCCCAATTCATCATATTCGTGCACCTATGTGGAAAATAGTGGCACTGGGAACCAAATCGCGTAACTTTAAACTGTAAAATTTTAACACTTATCTTAATTTGTATATAATTTTATATATATGAAAAGTCTATGGGGCCACTGATAATATTATTAAACCTGTTCTTAACTTAGTATTGTTAAATTAACCCGGCAGCACTCACTTAAAAAAAAAAACTTAATTTCTCGCGCAGGGTATGTCATACCCAAGGGTGATTACATTGTGTTTTTACTGTTAAATTTGCATAGAAAGATTAAAAAGGAATAAAAGTAGAAAATATAAACAATATGTTTATTACATTTTTCAAACGTAAATTTAATTTTTATGTTCTTTTTATAAGGGGATTCAGTGCACTGTTTATGCACCTTTGATCTCGCCGTGAGTGAGTGCGATGTTTTCACTGGATCTTAATTTTTTTAAATCTGTATCTCTTTAAAACTAAGCATATAGGAGTAAACTTCTCTATTCTTTAAAATCAAAAATTTTGGAATTTCTTTTTTATTTTCTCTTATTGTTCCAGCAATAGTTTTTTTTTCAAAAAGGTTCATCTGAAAGTGGATAAGTGGTTAAGATGTGTACCAGTTGTCCCCATTAAAATTACGTTTTTCCCAAATGTTTTTGTGTCTCTACATATAACATATTTATTTTCAACAGTGTCTCCCTTATTTTAATTCTGGATCGATTTCAGGGATTGCTATTGAACTCTTCATCATTTGATTTATCCTCATCATAACCGCGAAGAGAATTTTTTCATCCGAAAATACTGTTGCACAAATACAGTATGTATTAAATTACTTAAATATCACACCCCGTCATAAACTACAATAATATGCCATAGCATAAGGATGAATTACACTCATGTCCATAAATTAAGGGTAATTCTGAATCACACAGAAATTGAACTCTAAGATAAAAATTTCACCTGTAGAATTATCACACACATCTTGAAGAAAAATATGCAAATTACAGGAAACCACCAGATGGCGCGGATAGTACGTCATAATGACGAGAAGGTAAGAGAGGGGTATATAAGGAATGGTGGCAAAGAAGTAGAATTGTTCACAAGCGCTTTAGAAGTCTTTCAGTGCAATAACCGCATAGTTATGGCACAAAGGAAGCATTTGGATGATTTTTTACGTGGTAGAATTATCACGCGACTGGAATGGGGATGTACCCAGCTGTAAATATCCGAGGAACTTGGAATCGCACAGAGTGTCATCTCCAGGCTATGGCAACGATTCCAAGATGATAGTAATGTGAGTAGATGTTACAGCGCAGGTCGCCCCCGAGTTACAACGCCGAATGAGGACCAGTGTTTGGCAGTTACTGCCAAAAGAAACAGACGGAGCACAGCATCAGACTGTCTGTCAGCTCTTCACTCGGTACGACAGTTTCAAGGCAGACCGTGTACAGAAGCTTAGGGCACTTTGGTCTATATGCTCGTAGGCCTGTCAGATGTGTTCCCCTTACCGCAACTCACTGTTGCCTGCGATTAACCTGGAGTAGAGAGCATGCATTGTGGACACCGCAACAGTGGTCTTGTGTGATGTTTTCCGACGAGTCCACGTTTAGTTTGCAGTCTGATTCTCGCCGGACTTTCATATGGAGAGCACCAGGTACCCGTTACCACCAAGAGAACACCATTGAACGACACCGTTAAATTGGTGCAGGATGGCAGGAATTATTTGGGTTAATTATTCGGGAGGAATTATTCTTGGTTCCAGAAGTAACTTGCATGTTCAGAGTGTAACGATGACAGGCCACATGTATCGGGATGTCATTCTGGAACAACATGTACGTTTGTTTCTGGGCACCATGGGTGCTGAATTTCTGTTTATGGATGACAACGCCCGTCCTCACCGTGCAAACATTGTAGACGAATGCCTTCAATCGGAGGATATCACCCGTATGGATTGGCCAGCATACTCACCGGACTTGAATCCATTAGAGCATGTGTGGGATATGCTTGGCCGACGAATTGCAGCCCGTCAACCCCCTCCCACCTGTCTACCGGAACTTCGGAAGGCATTGCTTGATGAGTGGTGTAATATTCCCCAAGATCAGATTGATAATTTGATACTCAGCATGCGTAGGCGTTGTAAGGCCTTTATTGCATCGCCCGGGAGACATACTCCGTATTAAACATCATACAAACCATGTTATACTGTTTTTTGTAAATACGTTATTTTTTGAAATTTGCTCCATGGAATAAAAATCGCAATTTTTGTTAATTATGCCAAACATATAGCATCCTTTTTGCTCTTTAACTTTTGTTTAATAAATAGACTTTACAAATAAGTCAAATTTGTTTTGCTTCTGCCTCTTTCTTTGCCTGAACTTCATTATCCTTAATTTATGGACATGAGTGTAGTATGGAAAATACATTGGAAAAACACATATTAAAAATTGGAGCTTTACTAGTGTTATAAATTTTTGTTTTATGCCTTTCCAAACTTTCTATGTGTTTTGTTTAGACATAATTTTGTTTAGACATATAATTTTGAAGATATAAATGTTTTCTGATACCTTAGACTTTTTTTTCTGTTCAAGATAGAGGGATGAAAATGTCATGAAATAGAGTCTCACGAATAGAGTCATGAAATGTATGTTCTATAAAAGTTAGTAGGGCTTTAGGTCTGAGATCTCTAGTTATTTTTAGAAAAACGCTAAATTTATTATTTTAAATATTTCTTACTTTTTCCAGGTTTAGCTATAAAAATAATTATTAAAAATTCGCAAATGAACGAATTTTTAAATCCATGCTAATCTCTGTTTGCAATAATCTAAAAAACATAAAACACTTAAAATGACTTTAATTTCTAATAATTGATCATTTTATAACAGTTTGAAAAAACTTCAAAAATTCTTATTTTCTTAAAATTGTAAAATAATGACTGGTAGAGCCAACACTCTTTACATTTAAAATCAACTTAATAATACAATCTGCGTTAAAACATAAATTATTTTTTACTGTTACTGTCTCCAAAAACGTTTTTTTTTTTGTTTTGAAAAGGGTACTGTGTTGCCTTAAACAACTAAGGGTAGGAAACAAAATAAAATATTGATATGTATGCTAAAATTCAACGAAGAAGTCAATATCTCCTATATTTATTTTTTTAAAAATTAATCATTCAGTTTACAGCAAAATGGATACTTAATTTTGCTGCATGCATTATATATAACACACATGAAAAAAATAGAACTGATTGGCAAATAATTTTAGAAGGAGTAGCATTTTGAAACACTAATGCTTTAAAAAGACAAAAACTGGGAAAAATTACTTTAAAATCTATAACTCTGAAAAAATAATTATAATCAGCTTAAATTAACTTAAAATACCAATTTAATACATTCGCTATACATTTTTTCTTAAAAATAATTGCATTTACATGTTGTCTCAGCCCATATTTTTTTTTTAGAAAGGATGATTTCTAAAGAATATTATTTGCACAATAAAATACAAGGAAAATGTTAAAATTTTTTTCCCTATAATGACAGCAATTTTTGTCCCCCCCCATAATATTGAAACATTGTATTTGTATGAAAAAATTAGTACCAAAAATATTATCATATATACAAACTATAAAAAAAAAACTATCCAAAAAATGACATGTTTTTGAAACATATTCTACTAAAAAAATTCTACTAAACTAGTAATATTCGGCATCTGTAGTTATGACTTTCGTATAGAGCTTGTGAACTACGATTTTTAAAATATATAATTTATAAAAAAAATATTCATATTTTGATAAATCAGTGGGAAATGTTTTTTAAAATAGTTATTTTTTTAATTGATAGCTGTGATATGAAGGAAAATACTATCATAGAATTATTTTTTCTTTAAAGTAGAATGTTTAAAAAAATCCTATATATATATATTTTAATTTTGTGCAAAAAAAATATATATTGTAATAATATTCTCTTAAAATAATTTTATATGAATATTCTAATTCGCCTTACTTAATAAAACCTTAATTATGGCTGCTGTCAGCTATTGAGATATTATTATGAATCTCTTTTTTTATGTTCGATAATGCGGCAGACTGAAAAAAAGTTTCTGTAAGCAATTTTGGGATGTCGAATATGAATTAAAAATATATCGTGAATTGCTAGCAAGCAAGCTTCTTTAAGTACTACATATAAAATGGTTCAAATGATTTCAGTCAGGTTCATTCGACCACTTTGGACAGTCTAGTAATTAGAACAATTTCTTTTCGAAGAATGGGTTGGAGAATAAGGAAATTCAAGGTGTGGAAAGAATTAAAATCCTATGTAAAGTAATAAACAAACAAAAACATGAATAATATAATTTTCTGCAAAACGCAACAAAACTCTAAGCCTTATCTCCAGAGTGAGTTCGATCTTTTTTGCAACAATTAATCTGCAATTTAGACAATGCAGAGAAAAAGCTCTATCCCCCCCACACACACATTCTATCATTGTAATCTAAATACAGTTCTCTTTTTAGTTTAGGCTAAACAGAATAACCATATATAGACAAAAAATGCGGGAAATAAAAAAGATAAAAAGTATATAAATTGCCTCTGGCACTCACAATTATTAAAAAGTAATGATAGAAGCAGAAAAATCTATCATGAAAATACTCCATAATTAATGAAAGTATCTGGAAATAAAAAATAAATTGATATTTGCTGATATAATGAAAAAGCAATTATATAGATCGGAATTTTATCAAGAAAGTGTTACATTTTATACGATGCTACAAATCAAAATGAATTATTGTTAGTACCATAACTACATCAATACGCATTTTTGCTTATATAATTGGCTAAAAGAATGAGAATAACGTCGTAAAAAGTTGCTTTTTTATGAAACTAAGAGTAATTAATGCTTACTGTACTATAAATCTCGCTTTAGGCTCACATTATTGAATAAACTTTTCGTAGAAAATTATTTTAATCAATCTATATGTGTATGCTAAGAAGAAATACCATCACATTTGAGAAGTTCTTTTTATAGAAATGTAGTGAACATCTCTAAAGCATATAAAATTACATCAATATTTTTGAATACTGTTTTCTGACATACAACGATCAGCATACTAAACTATGAAATGATTTAATCGTTTATGATTCAGAAAAAAAGTCTTATTTACCTTCTAATAAAATGTTTTTTGTTTTTTGTAAAATTTACGTATGTTTTCAAAATTTCTTGTTGAAAATTGATGCAAATTAATAACGGACAAGATAACTTTAAAAACATTTTAAATTCTGATAAGAGCTGCAGAGCACATTGTAAAATGAACCTTGATTTTATTCATCTTTAGTAATTGGTATTCTTCCTCGTTTGAAAAAACTGAAAGAAAAACACATGCCGCAACTTATTATTTGTATTTATTAATCTAATAATCCTTCGATTTTAGTTTTTTCGTGTTTATAAAGTGCTCTTATTACAAGGAAATAATGTAATTAATAGTTAACAGAATATGTTCAAATAAGAGATAAGACTGGGCGTTTTTACGAAACTTTTAAAACAAAATAAAAGCTTTAATTAGCTTAATTTAAAAGAAGAAAATACTTTTGAAATTGTTACATTTTTTTTTAAAAAAAAGAGTTTCAGGGTTTTTTACATATATTTTACAAACGTATATGATTTGCGATATAAAATTTGTACTCTATTAATTACGAACATGTGTTCATATAAGCCCCAAAATTGCTCAATATTAAATAAAAAATGACTTTATTAATTAGTACCTTTCCTTATCTCAAAATATTTCAGCGGATTTCAAATCTTGTTTAAATAAGAATCTTTTTAAGTGTTTGATAAACCGTTACCCAGACGCTTTTCTGGGTATTTCATGATGTTGTATGACCATGTACTGTTCTGCAAATTATGAATATAGTCTTAGCATTTAGTTCTCGATAGTATTTGAAAAATATTCTTACAGCCTTTACCACTTGATTTAAGTAGGAAAAGACTTAGTTTTTGAAACAAAATAGTAATTACTTTACAAAACTTCTTTGCTGATCTCTTTTCTACAAAACAAACAAGCTTGCAAATTTTCAAGTCTGGGAGTCTAATAGTTCCAGAAATTTTGTGATGAGTGAGTCGCTTAACTCCTGTATATATAGATAAATTGGTAACAATAGAATAAGAAAATAAAGATAAATTAAACAAATAATAAAAATCGGATTTCGCAAATGCAGAGAACTTATTCCAAAGGCAGTACCAAAATTAATAACTGGGGAAGAAAATTAGTTAATCCTAGACATTTATTAATAATTAAATGTTGTATATGTATTTATTATAATGTATTAATAAAATTTTAAAAAAAACAGAAGCAAAAATGTTAATTCATACAATGTATAGTAACAAATAGATAGAAAGTGTAAGCACTGTATACATAATAAATTTCTTACAAAAATACCATACAAAAGAAGTTTTCTCAATAATTGTTTTAGTTAAATAATTTCTTTAATTTTTTTTTTACTCATTTTAATTACTTACTCTTGCTCTTATTACTTTACTCTTAAAAATTACTCTTACATTCATAACTCAAACAAACAAAAATGACTTTTTGCAAATTTAAAGACGTCTTAATCGTATCCATTTTGTTAATTCTAATGAAGAGTACACGAAAACCCCACTGCTCCTTTTTAAACAAATTCATAAAAATAAATTTTTAATTGAAACACACTAAAACTCTTTTTTTTTTATTATGTACTATTAAAGTTATGCAAATTTGGGCAAAGTGATTAAAAAGCGATAAAGTACACTTTTCCATCTCTTTATTTCGGGATTGAATTTCATCAACCATATGAGTGTCGTTTCTCTATTAAATTACGCTCCATAATGTATTTCGCTCTTCTCGAAAGCAAGATTTAATTGCGTCTAAAAGCCCGTTTCATGCTAAGTTTCTTAAGGGAAATAGCCAAAGATACGTGGAGCTTATTTTTATCTTGTTAAATTTGTATTGTGTGACTAAATTCACTATAAGACGTTTTGAATTATTATTCTGAAATAAATATTTATTTAAAAAATATTATACATGTCAGGAATTTAGAAACCCGTTTCAAATCTTTAGTTGGTACATGATGACGTGAGACATCATTTTAGAAGACGAAATTTTATTTCAATATTTATAACATGAGTATATTTATTAAAAATGTTATAGCATAAATAATGCTAAATAAATAGTCTAAATACATCCTATACAACGTAAATGAACGTATTATATATGATCTTGCGATATTATATCCTTAGAAAATACTGCATTTTAAAATATATAAGTCGTTCTGAATTTTGTGTGTGTAGAAAGAATTAAAAATAATCTTAATAAAATAATTTTCGTATTTTAAAAATAGACTAAACAGACTAAATAAATGCATAATACCTCTATTTAACAAGACACAACACTATTCTAATAAAATAAATCGGTCAAAAAATCAAATATTTTAGTCTAAAAAATTATTTACATATTTTTCTATATTCTTGCAAAACTATTAAAAGTATAAAAAAATTTAAAATAAGTTTAAAAAAAGAAATATGGTAACTTTTATGTTCGTTTTGATTCAAAACTTAATGGAAAATAACTTTTATCTGATTGATCACACAGAAAATATTCACTAGTTCCCCTTTTTTCCAAATGCTCTTTTGGCTTTTAAAGGTTTTTCTGTTTCTGTTGTATCAAGTGCTTTGTTATTTTCAACCCAAATATTGGTATTAATATATGTAACAAAACCTGCAATGTATTTTTGAGTACAAGTAATATGTATTTTTTCAACAATACTTAAATAAAAAATCATACATTTTTGATGGTATTTTTTAAAAAAATATATATGTGTTTTATGAGTATAAATTATGTTTTTACAAAATCCAAATAAAGTTTTGTAATACTTAATTTGATGTTCTTGTAAATTGTATTTCATGTGAGTATGTCAATTATTCTAGAAGGCGTAGCATTTTGAAATCACTTCATGAATTATTAAATTTTACCTTAAAAAACTAAATGGTAAGCCTTTTGAGCTATTTTAGCACAAAAACTGTTTTATCTAATACATATACATAGCAGGCAAGAAAAACATCAGTGAAAAATATTAAATCAAATACTTTATCATAAATCGCATCATGGCACATTTTAACTGTTTTTGCATAGTTTCAAAGCTACAGCCTCCATCAATAATTATTTCCTCCCTCAAAATATCAAGTGAACAAAGTAATTCTCATTATATTTCTGCAGAGAAATTTCAGGATTATGTGCTAAGGATGATTTCTGAAACAAGATTTAAGTTTTAAATCATTTATATTAAACTTTTCGACAGTGCGTCAACAATTTTGGAGAATAGTTTTTTTTTCTAGCAGCAGCAGCAGCATTCTCTGGAGGGAAAACACTCCACGTACATACGCAAAGAGTTACAGCAAATTAGGATCAATAAAAAAAAAGAATAAAAAAAAAGAAGCATAAAGGGGCCATTAAAAAAAATCAGATTGCAGACCTTGTAACTGCTCTCTGGCCTTCTAATATCTGTAGTAGATGTTACCAGACACAGCAGAGCAAATTTCCAAGTACTCAACATTCATTAGAGAATTTTATCTTAAATTATCCACCTATTTGCGACAACCTTTTCTCCTTTTTTACATATACCTTTGACCAATTTCGTCAAATCAAAAGACGTCGTCAATTGCCCGAACGTAGCCATTAGTCAAAATTCGTACCTGTGCATGTTCTAACATAATAGTAATAACAATAACGTCAGCATTTGGCGTCATTTTTTTAGTTGGTGAAGTCTTTTATTTTGGCGAAATTTTTTGACAGTGTGTAATACGTAAAAACAAAAATTTCATTTTTAAATGCTTCGTTTCCCTAAAACTCAGTTTTCTCTCAGGGTAAGAACAAAATTTATATGCATATTAGTTCAAAGGATTACATTTCTGAACTCTACTCTAACTAATAACTAATATTTGTAAGTTTTAAACATTTTCAAAGTTTATCGCGCGACAACAGCAATTGGATCTACCAAATGACCATAGAGATAGTATTGATTCTTTGAAGTAAATTGTTAAATAGAAAACTCATGTATCGAAGATAGTATTTATAAAAATGAATTAAGGTATCTGATGGTTGCGACAACCATTTTTTAAAAAAAGGAGATATGGGGATTTTCTTGCGATTTTTAGATTTCCTTAGTACAATATAAGATAAATATGCTAAAATTAAGAAGAGGAAAATAAATTATTATTACTAAAATAGAAAAAAATTTGTAAAAATTTACAAAAAATAACATAAACACGACCCATTCTGTAACAAAAGTTTATCAACTAATTTTCAATTTTCATTTCTGATGTGTTGCTATGTTATTGTTTTTTTATGGGACCTTCAGAATAAGAGGTATGTTAATTTTTACAAAACCTAGATCACTTTATCTTGGTTATTATATGAAATTGCTTAAAAACAGTTATTATATTAACGTAAGAGACTGTACATTTTGTAATAAAGCAGTGATTGATAAATCTGAAGGTTAAAGCACTTCTATTAT
This sequence comes from Trichonephila clavata, assembly GCA_019973975.1. Lineage (NCBI taxonomy): Eukaryota > Metazoa > Arthropoda > Arachnida > Araneae > Nephilidae > Trichonephila > Trichonephila clavata. The sequence continues at coordinate 184,448 of BMAO01022411.1, read as the reverse complement.
TATACAAAACGTACACAAAACATTTCAGTTCATTATTTTCAAAGCTTCTTTAGCAATCACTGGCCCCGTTTGAGTATTTTCTAAGAAACATGTTTCGAGTTTTAAACGCGTTTCAAAATATAACATCTTGCTTAAAATATTGGCATCTGCTTTTACTAAAGCACTTGTAGTTTTTGTTCTAATGAACAGTAAACAATAAAAGTATTTTTATGAAGCTAATAAGATGGCCTATAAAACAAAATCATAAAAAAATTGTCAATTTTTGTCAAAATTCCCAATTTTAAGGTAGTCGTATATCTTAACAAAACACAGTTTAGAAAGAGAACTTTTGACTTTTTGAACTTTTAGGTGATTCCCAAGGCTGTCGCCCCCAGTTTTAAGCATAAAGACAACAACCGCATGCCATCTTGGGTGATTTAGAATCTCGTTCAGCTTCTCCCTCCCACAATTATTACAAACTTGTTAATTTAAATAAGTTTCACAGGTCTGGAATTATTGCAGACACAATGAAAAACGTGAGTTTATTTTCACATACTGTTTCTTTGGGAGGATGGGGATTTTTATGAATTGATATCTTTGTTCTAATAGTTTCGACGAGAAACCATTTCGTTTACCTCATACAAAAAGGAAATCGCAAATATGATGAATAATTGGTAAACTTGTCTAGGACATTCCGCGAAGAAAAGCATAAAGCATACAAAGGTATGGAATGCTACAAACAAAAATGTTTCGATTGTACACACAAAAAAAAATGATAATCACTGTCACAATTATAAACTTTGATTTCTGCATTTTAAGGTATAAATATTATTTTGAAAATTTAAAGGTTTTATGTAACTGTGTGCTTATACCTTTTCTCATAACAAAGAGGTTGACATTTTTCCGTTTTACTTTCTATTTCTTTAGTAAGAAAAGACAAGTTTTTTTCCTAAGAAAGAGAACAACCGTCTTTGTTTTATTCTTCAAATAAAATGTGGAAATAAATAACAGTTTTCTGAAAATCGATTGAATATTATTTATGAGAGGAAAAAATAAAATTTCATTTAATCTAATGATTAGGGTTAGTTTCACCTTCTGTGAAAATGATCTATTCGATCCGACCAAAAACATTGTGTGACAAATCCATCTGTTATATTAAAGGTTAATTCACATAATGCATATGCATGCATATTTTACTTCCATAACAATTCAAACACCAAAGTCAAACAATGCATTCCATTATTTCTATCAAATTTTAATCTACTTATAAATTGTTAAAGATATTTTTAATTTATTTTTTCACATTTTTACTTATTATGAAAACTTCATGGGGATGAAAAAAATATCTCTACATAGGAACTTCGAATAAGACAAATGAGTGCTAAAGTATTATACCATAGACCAATTTTATCAAATTAAAAAATGTTGTCAAATGCCAAGATATACAAATAATATTGGGAAGCGTCCTGCGAACGTTCGAATACAGTAATAATAAAGATGACAACAGTAGGCGACATTTTTGGAATTGGAAATCTTTTCGAGTGGCAAAATCGGTTGAGAATATAATGCGTAAGTACCGACAAATGAAATGAACTACATTTAATTTTATTTTATTTTTCTTAAAATTAATTGATTGAAATCTGAATTTGTGATTATTCATTTAATTTAAAATCGTATTGTACGAAAGAATATAATTCCAAATCAACATATGAAAAGCCTAAAAAGTTCTCAATCGATCCATAATTTAATGAAGCATATCTTAAGAATCCTACCTTCAACGTTTTAATTCTTTTTATTACAGCATTTAATAAAATTTTTCTTCCACTTCATATCAAACTTGACATCAAATTATTCTGCTGGAACAACTTTGATAATAATTTCCGTTTTGAGTCACGCGAATAGTTTTAAGTACCTTTTTTATTTATGAAGTTACGTAGAATGCGTTTTAAAAAAAGATTTTCATCTTTTTAAGCACCTTTTTTTATGTGTTTGTTCTCTAAAGTACGTAAGAAAAATTTTTAATTCATTTTCTGTACTTTTTTCTCTTTGCGTTTCATTGCATTCTGATTTCATTGCTTTCGCCGGTTTAATTTTTAATAATTCTACGTAAAAAAAGTTATTGCATTTGTGCATGCGTAAAATATGCACCAATTTAATTCATGTATTGGATTTATTAAAAAAAAAACTTTTTTTATCACATGAAAAGGGATTGAATACTGTATTCTTTAAATTTAAGGTATCTGACTGCGTTCGAAACAGTGATTTTGCAAAAGCGTGCAAACGAATATTTGTTTCAATATTTAGTGTCGCTGGGATTAGAATACACATATAAAAATGTTTTAAAAATATTATTATTATAAAAAATTATTTAAATGCGATATTTAGGCAAAAAATTAACACAGAATTATCTATTTTCAAAACCTTCTCCTTTTATGAAAAACTCTTATATAATAATAATAAATTTCCTATATATTACGAAAACTTCTCTAGAGAACCTAAATTAGGAATTTTGATAAAATCCCATTATGTTTTCAGAATTACTACCAATTGAAATAATAAAGGGTGCTTTTTTAAAAAAAACTTTACAGCTATATTAAAATATGAATAAATCACTTCTAAGTTATATTATTCAATCCCCAATCGGGTGTTTCTGTCACCATTTAGGCTCTGTACAAGGGTCTGAGCTATTTATGTGCAAAATATTATTATTATACAAACATTTTTCATAAAGAATGTTTTGAAAATAGATAACTGTATGTTCATTTTTTGCCAAAATATCGTATTTAAATTATTTTTTACTGTAATAGTTAAGACAATTTTATTCGTGTATTCTAATCTAAGTGATACTAAATATTAAAAAAAAATATGCGTTTGTAAGTTTAAAAAAAATCCCGATTCCGAAAGTAGTTTGATACCTTAAAAACCAAGATGTTGCTCTCCCCTGCTTAGGGAAAGCCATACTTCATTCCTCAATTTCTAGAATAATTATCTCGGACATCAATATGCCGAAATGAACTATTTGAGTAATATCTTAAATCTTTCTTGCTTTAAACTATTGGTTATTTTTTTCCACCTATTTTTCAATTTCAATATTATTTGAAGAAATGTTCCTTTTTCAAGAATCGATACTTACATATTATACTATTGACCAATTTCGCCAAACAAAGACATCGTTTATTTAAATAATGTAGCCAAATTCTGATATAATTATTATTACTGTATTCGAACGTGGAGGGAACGTTTTCAACTGTTGGCTGTATATCGTGATATTTGACATTTCCAAAATTGGTCTATGGTGTAATGCGTAAGCTCCAAAAAATCTCATCGATACTTCAAATTAAATCTAAAACTGAAGAAGTTTAAAAACATTGAAGTGCATATTAGTAAGTTATAAACTGCAGATCACATGATTGTTTTTTCAGAAAAGTGCTGTGTCATCTAGAAAGTAAGAGCCCACCATGTAGTGTGTACATTAATACATGATAAGATCAAGAAGTTCCCGGAATGCAATATAGGTCAATTAAAAATTATTAAAAAGTCGAACAATAACTTAATCTTATTGGCCTACAAAGTACATGCACACATTTGTTGCAGCGTTCGGGTAACTGTACAAAACACTCTTGGAACCCATTTTTGAGAGGTATTTCACTTGTTTAGTCGCGTTTTGGATGACCTCATTTGAATCCACGAAGTGATGTACTTTTAAATTCATTTTCAGCCATGGAAACAGGTTAAAATCCTCTGGTGCTGGAATCGTTTCTGTATGCTTTCTTCAGCATCTCTAGCATCTTAGAAGGTGATTTCTCGAGCAAAACACACAATTTGATGTTTGAGCGTTGTTCCAAAACACATTGTAAAACCATACGAATGTAAAATTTGCTTTATCAGAAATGATATACAGCTAACGCCAACAGTACAGGAACTGAATTCCAGATGGTGTTGGTTTATCGCATTAGTGCTGCCAGCCACTGAAACACATATTTACCCACCAACGAACACCTACTTGAATGTAGGAGACCATCCCAGGAACTGTGTGGCTATAATAATATATTCTGAGTAGTTCAAGTGCAAAAAGTTATTAAGGAACTGGGTGGTGTTTATAAACATAAAATTACAATACACATTTTAAAGCAATTTTATTCAAAATTTGAATATAATTTTTGCTAAAAGAGATATATATCGAAAGAATATGCTCGTTTATGTTCCAAATGTAGATTTATCTTTACGTTCATACAGCAATATTTGACAATGGATGGTGTTTCAGAAAATGTAAGTAACACTAAATGAGCCACAAAAAGAGGTGTGTTTGTGTAAGAGAGAGATAATTCTCTATTTTAATTTTCTTTCGATGGACTTACATTAATTTATTACAATCTTGAACCCTCCGAAATATCGAATGATAAATAACTCTTCTAGTTTACCCCACCTAACGGACAATACACTTTTAAGCACTACTTTATCTCCTGAAAAATGCCACTTTGGCACATTTCAAAGCCAGATGATGCAATACTGCCTAAGTCATTCATCCTAAGCAATTAGTGTTTTATATGCAGGAAATCATATGATAATAGAACATCCGAAAATCTTCTGGTAGGGAAATGTATACAATATGAGATATCTGGAATGTAAAAAAAAATAACGCTTTTGTCCGTTGGCCGTGTTTATGTTTTTGTTGCTTTTTGCATTGCTCTCGTCAATAAAATGTGGAAATATATTTTTTTAAAAAATGACCTTTTCAATCAATCGACTGAGCTAGATAAAGATGCCCCAGCAACATGTTCAATTCCAGCGTAATCACGAAATGTCTCTCTCTCTCTCAGTGTATGTGTGTGTGAGTGTGTGTATGTTATAAATAGAATGATATATGCTCAAAAATGTAAAGTTACTGCATTTAATCGTAATCGTACTGCAACGTTTCTCAAACTATGAGGCGCGCCCTTAGGGAGACGTGGTGATCCTACCAGGAAGGCGAAAGCATATTAAAAAGTCGGAAAATAAAATACTATTTAAAAAATCAATAGTATACTTAAAGAAATCAAAACAAAGTACCATAATAAAAAATAAAATTCTCATTAATACTGATATAATATACATATAAATGCATCAGTACTGCATGATGTATTTCATGAATAATTTATTAATACTAAGTTAAGAACAAGTTTAATAAATTAATAGTGACCCAATGGTATGTAAAATTTATTATTTATCTTGATAATTTGTGTGGCTTCTAATAAAAGTCGTATAATATTTTTTAACGTCAAGGTACTTTTGTATTGAATTCAGCACATTGTTATTGTATGGAGGGGGCAGCGGTGAAAATTAGGATTGAAAATTGGGTCGCAAATGATAGTTTGAGAACTGTTGGACTGTTATGCGATTTAAGGTATCCGAACACGTTCGGAATACTTTTTAACAAGAAAGCATACTAAAACATTATGAATTCTCTTTTAGGACTCAATATCAATAGATATTACTATTTAACTATCCAAATTTAAAATAAATTACCTGAATTTTACAAAAATCACAATTATAAGTGAAATTTTAGCAATATTTTTGAAAAATTCAAATCAGTTAGAGATAAAAGTAATAAACATATATTAGTTAAAGTCACATACTAAAACAAATTAGATGCGTTTATCTAGAAAAAGGACTAAAATTTTAATTTTTTTATTAAAATTTGAAAATTTTAGAGCTGATTGAGTAAACATTATAAGAAATGTTACATTTTTTATGAGACCATTATTTAAATAACAAGCCATAACTCAAAAAGTATTCATACAATAAGAAATATTTTAGTACATTCTCTAGAAAATAACATAAATATCAGGTTCAAAAAGTTTTATAGAAATACATTCGTAATATTTTGAGTTATCAGACTCGCCATGATAGATTTTGAGCAATTTAAATGCCCACCTCTGGTAGATCAAAAACCCACTTCCGGTTTTTCTAAATTTATAAAATTGATTGTAACTTGGCCTCTAGGTAGTGTAGAAACAAAACAAAGTATGTTTCGTAAAGTCAAAATATAGTTCTATTCAATAAAATAAAAAAACAAAAATATCTGTCTTGACAGAATTTGATCATTTTCAACGTTTTCGGATACCTTAAGAATTTTACATCATTATATAAGTGTCCAATGAAAATTCATGTAAGAAATCATTTAAAACATTTAATCGAATTTTTATGCATTTTCAGTGTTTGTGTATTATTAAGGCTATGCTCAATATGCACTATGAAAATAAATTTATATATAAGATTAACAATCTCATAATTGTATGAAAATATAGAAGAAAATTTACTGATAAACCAATTTGCAGGTCCTGTTTATCCGATTTATTCTCATGAACATGTGAATTATTTTCCAAACATTCTTTAAATAATACCTTTAAAATAAGGCCATAAAAGCTTGCTTTATAAAATTGGGAATAAGTAAACTCAATTTTGAATTAAATTATGTGTAGACAATTACTTGACAGATCTTAGCAGTACTGAAATATCTCACAGTTCTGTGAAACATGCAATCGCATTATCTTGTACGCTGGAATCTAGTAATTACACATGCTTCCGAGAACTATTGGATTGGTGAAAGCTTGCATTATATTTCATGTAAGCATACGCCGCACACCTGCTTTATTGCGTAAGATAATCTTGAGTGAAGTGTTAAATTATTTATTGCGAGGCAACTATCGTATCATCGTATTAGATATTTCTTTTGTAACGTAGTAATCATACAATAAATAATACAGTAAAATAAAAATATTAAAAACTAGCTAAGACAATGAAAGTTTTTCAAGAATATCGTTTGCTCATACGCCTTACTACTAAATATCTTCGCACTTGCAGATAAATCTTACAAACGATTTATTGTAACTCAAAGTTTGTATTTTGATTGTTCGACGTTATTTAATTTAAAGGCAAATTTATAATTTAGTTTTGCACTTGTTTTATATTATAAAATAATCCTGTTTATCATAATTAACTCGACTTTATAATTAAACCTTTTTTAAATAAAAATAAAATGAAACATGTTAGTTAAAAAAATTAAGAATTAGTTTATTATTTATTGGATTATCTCTTAGTTTTTTACTGTTTCTAAATATTAAAATGGCTTGAGAAAAAATTCTGAGATATTTTATTGTTTTCCCTTTTTTTACTATTTCTTTAAAAATATTTCTGCAACTGTAGAAAAATTGCTTTTTATGTGTGCAAAAGATATTTATGGACCTTAGATAACTTCGCAAAGTTCTAAATGGTCTTAAAGGCTGATTTCAGCAATTCGTATTTCTTATGCCTATCATGAAATTATAAACTCTTAGCTTTTTCTTTATCTAAAAATGGAAAGTATTGAAATTTTTCAAAACAATATTACGATGTACGTTGAATATTCAGTTTTTTTAGAATTCAATATTCAAAATTTGAATTGAATATTCAAAACATGGAACTCAAAATTTTAGTAAATAGTAATTCAAAAATAAAGATTAATTGCTGAAACTCAAAGTAGTACAAACGTTTTATACGGCGTAAAGTGCTGTACATGCGTAGCAATGTAATGTTGATCGAAATCGTTGTCATATATGTAGTCAAAACTAGCTAAAAATTTCTCTTTTTCAATCTTTTGTCTTTGTCATTTACTTAACAGTTATTAAATATATGAGTAACTGTAAGATTTTGAAGAACTGTAGTGTGGTATATAGTTATAATTTAAAGCGGCAAAGATTTTAATGATATTTATAGAATATATTGTATAGTTAAATATTAAAGTAAAACAAGCATAAAATTAAATTCTACAGAGAAAATAAATATTTTGCTGTTAACAATTTACTAAATGATTGTCTTTAATATTTACAAAGCTTTGTGTTAGAAGATATTGATATGTATATAACTAAGATTGTATCTGAACAATGCTTACGTATTTCATATGCAAATATTCCATGTTAGAGAACTAAAATGGTTCGCAAAATATTAAATACTGCCTGCAAATATCAAACTATCTAAATCAATATGTAGTACATTTATCATAAATGTAGTAACTTTTTTAAAATAAAAGTGCTTAATTTTATTCTTACAATAGCTTTAGAAATTCATTGCACTTTGTTTCAGACAGTTTAATACCAGAAAGTTTCGTCTGAATAAATTCGAGTTACATAAATATAAATCATTGTTTAAAAAATGTTAAAATAAATAAATAAAAAAAGTTTAAGCTAAGATTAACTAAATTGTTTGAACAAAAGAAAATATCAAATAAAATCCGTCGAGTCGAGCAGATCTTTAACGACAGCGTCAAATTAATCAGAATTATAATTAGGAAATTCAATTAGTATTATTTAAGCCGTGCGATCGAAAGTTTTCCTTAGGAGAATTCACTCAAATACACTAATTAAATTATTAAGAAGTTCTATTCCTTTGGATAAAAGAGAGAATTTCGATTTATTTCAAAGAATCGGAAAACTACATAAAAAAATCTTTGTTCGGATCAAATTACTCAATATTTCTAGCTTAATTATAATATTTATTTAAAGTGAATAATTTTATATGTTTCATTTGTACTTAGTTACGTAGGATATCCATTTCTGTTAGTTTAAATATAAAATTTCTTTATGCTGTCATCTATGTACATCAGCGTTTTTCAAACTGTGGGGCGCTTCTCCTAGGGGGGCGTGATAACTCTACTTGGAGAACGCAATCATATTGAAAAATGAAAAAAAAAGATTATTTTATGAAAATCATTAATTTATTGAAAGAAAGCAAACGAAATACAAAAAAATAAATAAAATGCACATTTACATTTATATAATACACTTATAAACATATCAATACTACGCAATGTATTTTATAATTAACTCGGCACTTCTCGCGCAGGGTGTGTCATACCCACCGTCTAACTTTTTTCAACGCTCCTTCTAAAACTTTTTTGGAAAACGAATATCTTCTCTTGTAGCTGAGTTTAAGGTCATATCCTTTGAGAAACCTTAGCTTGTAGACGAACTCTAAATGTATATTTTTGGATACCGCCACTCTGGGTATGTCATACACTGCGCGTGAATTACCGTTACAGTTTTGAATGTATGAGCACGTTTTACAATCATGTCCATAACTTAAGGATAATAAAGTTCAGGCAAAGAAAGAGACAAAAGCAAAACAAATTTTTCTTATTTGTTAGGTCTATTTATTAAACAAAAGGTAAAGAGCAAAAAAGATGCTATATGTTTGACATAATTAATAAAAATTGCGGTTTTTACTCCCTTCAAAAAAGAATCTATTTACAAAAAACAGTATAATATGGTTAGTATGATGTTTAATACGGAGTATGTCTCCCGGGCGATGCAATACAGGCCTTACAACGCCTACGCATGCTGAGTATCAAATTATCAATCTGATCTTGGGGAATATTACACCACTCATCAAGCAATGCCTTCCGAAGTTCCGGTAGACAGGTGGGAGGGGGATGACGGGCTGCAATTCGTCGGCCAAGCATATCCCACACATGCTCTAATGGATTCAAGTCCGGTGAGTATGCTGGCCAATCCATACGGGTGATATCCTCCGATTGAAGGCATTCGTCTACAATGCTTGCACGGTGAGGACGGGCGTTGTCATCCATAAACAGAAATTCAGCACCCATGGTGCCCAGAAACAAACGTACATGTTGTTCCAGAATGACATCCCGATACATGTGGCCTGTCATCGTTACACTCTGAACATGGAAGTTACTTCTGGAACCAAGAATAATTCCTCCCGAATAATTAACCCAAATAATTCCTGCCATCCTGCACCACTTTAACGGTGTCGTTTAATGGTGTTCTCTTGGTGGTAACGGGTACCTGAGGCTCTCCATATGAAAGTCCGGCGAGAATCAGACTGCAAACTAAACGTGGACTCGTCGGAAAACATCACACAAGACCACTGTTGCGGTGTCCACAATGCATGCTCACTAGTCTAGGTTAATCGCAGGCGACAGTGAGTTGCGGTAAGGGGAACACATCTGACAGGCCTACGAGCATATAGACCAATGTGCCTTAAGCGTCTGTACACGGTTTGCCTTGAAACTGTCGTACCGGTAGCTGAAGAGAGCTGACGAGATAGGTCTGATGCTGTGCTCCGTCTTTTTCTTTTGGCAGTAACTACCAAATACCGGTCCTCATTCGGCGTTGTAACTCGGGGGCGACCTGCGCTGAAACATCTACTCACATTACCATCATCTTGGAATCGTTGCCAAAGCCTGGAGATGACACTCTGGGCGATTCCAAGTTCCTCGGATATTTACAGCTGGGTACGTCCACATTCCAGTCGTCCGATAATTCTACCACGTAAAAAATCCTCCAAATGCTTCCTTTGTGCCATAACTATGCGGTTATTGCTCTGAAAGGCTTTTAAAGCGCTTGTGAACAATATTACTTACTTGCCACCATTCCTTATAAACCCCTCTCTTACACTCTAGTCATTGTGACGTACTATCCGCGCCATCTGGTGGTTTCCTGTAATTTGCATATTCTTCTTCAAGATGTGTGTGATAATTCTACAGGTGAAATTTTATTTTAGAGTTCAATTTCTGTGTGATTCAGAATTATCCTTAATTTATGGACATGAGTGTTAAACACTACTTTAATTAAAAATGTCTAAAAACAATTTTTTTAAAAATAAATTTACAATTTTTCAAAATATTTTTTTGCATAACAAATTGATAAAATTTGTTACGACAAGTTATTCAGTCTAATTTTAACCTATTATTTTAGGAAAAGTTTTTAAACAGAAAGCATTTATGTACAAAATAATAAAAATACTAAATTAAGCTAAAAACCACCAGGCTTGTACATAAATTTTTTCAGTTTTAAATTAGGGTAGTTTAGCAAGTTTAGTGACTGTTTTACGCAATTTAAAGTACTAAAATATAGTAAAACAACATGTTTGCTGTAATGTAGTTTTTGGTACATCATGGAAAAATTCAGTTTTATTGGCGATATGAAAATTCAGAATACTTAAATTCGGAAGTCTAATTGCAGTATCAGGTGAGGGCTGATTTTTAGATACATCATTTTCAGTAGTATTCCATATCTTTGAAATATTGCTTATCTTAGCGACCTGAAAACCTGGCCATTGCAATTTCTCACGAGAAAAAAAATAATGATAAATCTTCTAAGTTAATTTAACTGTTCTTTTAAATGGCCTTGAAATCAATTTGAATTAAGTAACTGTGAGATCTCAAAAACACTCAAAACATAATCAAGCAGAATAGATTTTAGTTATGAAAATTGAAATTAATAATCATTTCACACTGAAAAAGCTGATTGCGCTCAAAAATATTTTTAATTAATTTAATTTAACAGGGGAAAATATATAAAAATGAAATCGAAACCGAAACTTGAACATAGAAAACTTCAAATATTTAAAAAATTTATTGGTTATATGATCTGAACTTTGGTAGAAATCTCCCCAATAATATGGACCACAAGAAATAACGAAAGAAAAAAAATCGGTAATTTTGAATTTTGTACGATACTGTGTAGTCTTAAAATAAAAACCCTTAAGAATATTAAAAAAAATTCATGTCTGAAAATAAATAAGTATAAAAAGAGTAAAATTTATAAATTTTCCAAATTTTCTTTAAAAAATTTTAATTTTTAAAATTGTATAAATAATGTGTGGTAAATTTCATCTCGTATTTTCTTGAATTAAAACATTATATTAAATCAGTATTTCTCAAACTTTCAATATTTGCGACCCAATATTCAGTCATAATTTCCATCCCTACAATTTCCTTACAATAACAATGTATTGAATGCAATAACAATATATTCCTTTGATAAAGCTACAATACGACTTTAATTATAAACCGTACAAATTACAAAGATATGCATTAAATTCTGTAGATGCTTATGGGAGTCACAAGTAATTATTGCATTTGTTTTTAATTTAGTGTTGATAAATTAATTATCAAATACTTTGTGCAGCCCTGAAACATTTTATGTTTATTATATCAGCGTGAAATTGTATTTTTTATGTCAGGATATATTTTGTTTTTCTTTCTTTCCGTAAATTGATAATTATTTTAGATCTTTTATTTTCAACTATTCGATATGCTCGCGCCCCACAGTTTGAGAAACACTGTATTAAATACTAAAATATAATTTATTAGTACATAAATTTTAAAAAAAATTATTCAAATTTTATCTAGTGACTTTAATTTCACATTTTTATATTTTCGACTATTTAAATTGTTCTGAAAATATAGAAAATAAAAATTTATTCAAGAAAGTAAAAATGCATATTAAGTATATAAATTCCTTATGGATTACAAATCTAGATCGGTTAAATTTTTTACGATAAAAAAAAAGTGAACTAACCACTGTCCAAACAGACTTCGGGGGAAAAAAAACAATTCTCGGATTTATCGCAGTTCTTGTGAAAAACAAAACTTCAATTTGATTCTTTCGGTTTGATGTTCCCAAGAAAGTTGTTACGTGATTTTCTTTGACGAACGATCTCTCAATGGATTTTCTTCTTTCTTTCTTTTATTCCCGCTCTGCAGTACCTTACTCTTCTTCTTTCTGTTGTGCGCCATTTCTTCGAAAGTAGTTATCACATTTTTCTATCTTTTTTTTTTTCTTATTTGCCTATATTTTTCAAAAGTATGTTCAGAAATCTTTTTTAAGAATAATGTAGTAGGCAAATAATATGCATTTTAATAAAGATTTTTTTTTGTCTTTCTCCTTTTTTCAGTAAACTTTATATTTTCAATAGCAAAGATGTATTTGCATATATCATATGTGCGTTAATATTTATAGCATAGGTTAATTTATGGATATATATGAAAGAATGAGAAGGTAATAAAACAATTTTAATTTTTCGCAGCTTACAGTTAAACAAAGAAATTTTTTTCTGTATAGATTTTGTTCGAAAAGGAATTTTATTCACTTACATTTTTATATAGAATGTTAAACGCATTTGTTAAACATTTTATAGAAGCTTCGGAATCACTTTAAGAAAACTCTTCCTCTTAAGCTCGGATTTTTTATGGTTTAATACCATAAAAGGGGAAAAATAAGAAATACATTTTAAAGTGAATCAAAGAAATGTGACATTTAAATATATTTCACACAACTCACACTTAGTTTTATTCGATTAATTACATTTTCTCTTGAATGAGTATTTGGTTCACACATTCTTAGAAAATAGGTATAAAAATAAGATCATAAAACATGCATTTTATTTTTTGGAAATATTTTATGTTAAAATTGATCTATTTAAAATAACTAAGAAGCGAGAGCAAAAATTTGATTTATTTTGATGCACTAAAGAGATCAGCAATGCATTAAGCACATTTTACAGTAATTTGTTGTTTTCTGCTAATGCTTTATGCAGCTAGAAATTAATAATTTTTAAACTATTAGCATTATTTAACTCATTTCATTTTTATTTCACTTACTGCATTCAAATTTATGTGAACGCGAAATTTGTAAAACAGAATTAGTTTTTAGTTTTATGACATTTCTTCTAGTACTTCTTAAACCTTTTGTAGAAGGTTGATTTTATTTAAAATGTATTTGTTATTAACCCATCTCCTTAAAGTAGGGGTCTTCAACTTTTCACACTCGAGTACCGAATTAATAAATTTACAATGATCCGCGAGCTACATCAATACATTCATAGTAATCCGCTGGCCCCAGGTCTGTGAAAAAATATTGCAGTCAGGAAATTTATTTAAAAAAAGAGAGGTTTGTTTTATAAGATTACAACTGATTTTAAGGAAAGATAGGGTGTTTACAGATTTATATATATATATATATATATATATATATATATACTGGTGTCCAAAAGTTAAGCATAATTGATAGTTATGTAAATAAAAAAGGAACTGTAAATCAGAATAGCGGGAAACGTGATATGCGAGTGTAAAATGGTTATAAAATAAGGAAGCAAATCAAAAGAATGATAATAATAAATTTTATTATCCAAAGTAGCAGTTTGAAAGAAAACTGAGCATAGCAAGGATTCACACTTTACAGAAAAAATGAAAGAAAACATTAAATAAAATACTGATGCTGCAGTTTAATAAGGCGTGTGGTCACCTCTAACAGCCAGACACGCTGCAAAGCGATTTACCATATTTGCTATGAATGGGTTGTGGGCTCAAATGGTTTCAAGCTTCTTGGAGAGCTCTCTTCAGTTCTGTAACGGAGCTTGGTGGATGCGAAAGGGCTGCAATTTGTCTACCGAGCATATCCCATACATGCTCGATAGGATTTAAATCAGGGGAGTTCGCAGGCCACGACATGCGCTGAATGTTTTCCGTTTCAAGGAAATCATCAATCAGCACCACTAGATGACATGGCGCTTTATAATCCATGAATATGAAGTCAGAACTGGCAGCACCTCGAAACAAGTGAACATAAGGCTCAAGAACTTCGTCTTCGTATTTTTGAGCAGTGACAGACCCCGTGTCAAATAAATGGAAGTCTGTGCAACCGTCAATAATGATGCCTGCCCATACCATTCCCCTCCTGGATGGAAAATGATGTCTTTCCGTTATGTTTCTTGGTTCAAAACGTGTTCCACTTTCTCTCCATATCGTTACCCGCCGAGAATCACTACTCAGACTAAACCAGGACTCGTCACTGAGCATCACATTGGACCACTCTCCCACACTCCAATGTTGATGTTTCAAACTCCAGCTCAAACGAGCGCGTTTATGCGCAGACGTGAGGGGAATGCAAACTGCTGGTTTTCTGGCATACAAGCCAGCATGATTGAGTCTCCTGTAAACAGTTTGTCTCGAAATTCGTATTCCTGCGGCGACTGTGAGCGCCGAACTCAGTGCTCTGGCAGTACTGCCCCTCTGACGTAGCGCACTTATTAGCAGATATCGGTCTTGGCAAGGGGTTGTAACTCTTGGTCGACCTGATATTGGTTGTCGGGTAACATCTCCTGTTCTTTGAAACCTCTGGTGCAGTCTTGAGATCACAGACTGGTCCACATTCAGAATTCGAGACACTTCAGTTAGTGATCGTGACGATTCCAGCATTCCAACGATTCCTCTGTTCATAAACATGTCCAATTAGTGTCTTTGTGCCATCATTCACCTTGTTTGATGGTTAACAACGTTCCTTCGCACAGCAGTTGCGCGAAACTTGTCTGAACTGCCTATGCTGCGGGAATCGGTTTCTCCGTAATCCGACTTGCGCTGGTGTTTCGAGCAGGATGTAGTCGACTGAAAAGTTTTGCATAAACCCAATGTTTCTTCTTCACCCAATTAATATCCGCAAGAAATTTACGAATATTTAATCCATGTTTTTCGCATTTTACGATTTATGCTTAACTTTTGGACGCCAGTGTATATATATATATATATATATATATATATATATATAAAGAGGTAAATGGAAGTCGAATTAATATACTTTGCAATTTTGTTAAAATAAGTAAATGGTTTTTCCAAAAATTGATGAGATTTTATGCTTATAGAATGATTTTTTATATTTAAAATTATTTAAAATGCAGTAAAACTTTTGAAAAATTCGTCAAATTTAGAAAATTTTATTTGAAATGGATATTAAACCCATTCTTAAAACGGTTTAAATATCAAGAATAACAGATAAAAGAATGTTCTTTACGACAAAAAGCAGACAAGGCATTTTTTTAAAAATTGTCTCAAATTCAAATGAGAGGAATCTAAAATTCCTTCAACGGGCCATTCGTGGCTTACGATCCACGGGCTGAAAACCTCAACTTTAAAGCAACCTTAGGGTTATGTAAAAGACCCATAGAAGGAGATTTTTCTGCCAATTACCAGATTTTTATAAAGCAGTATTTACCCCCTGTATGAAATATATTATTAATTTTATGATATATATCTGCTAAAAAATAATAGTAATCTCTAAAATCAATATGAAACATCTACTGCGGAAAAAGAACCTTACTTGTTAAAAAAAATTGGCAGTTATACAGACTGCCGATAGAAGTGAAAACTTAGAACTTTTAGTATTAAAATTTGAAATTTTATAATGTTTGAATTAAAATTATCAACATCAATCTGGTTTTCACATTTATTGACACACCGAGCAACAACTAAACGCATGTTTATATGGTTTTTTATTATTCAAATATATTACGGGCTGTACAAGATCATGACAAAATATAAATACAATTCAATTGAAATAACAATTAATATACAATCATATTTTTTATGGATAGTATTTGTATTTACTTAAATTTCAATGTACTTGATTTTTAACATTATTTTAATTGTTTGCATCATTGTCATCATTAATTTCAACAACACTTAGACTTTTTGTACTTTCAATTATTTCATTTTGTTCTAAAAAAGATACAATAGGCTTATGGTGACTAAAGTAAGAAAGGAAAATGTTTGATTCAAATTTATCTAAGTATCGCGTAAAAACCACACCGATCGTCGTTTGATATTTTGTAGTACTGAATTTTCAATCATTGGACATATTTTAATCAAGTGTTTCATTTAGAAATTCAATTAGTGGTAGATTTTTATCATCTGCAAAGTTAATATTGAAATCTCCACTTAAAATCACCGGTACATTATCATATTTTTCGCCAAATTTTTTTCGAGTATTTCGGAATTTTCTTTTGTATAAATCATCAAATTTTCGAATAAAAATGGTTGCATATGTCTCATAGATTTTCCAGGCGAAATATAAACGGCAACCATAAACATGTATTGCCCATTCTCAGAATCCCAACGAGCAATGCACATTATATACACATTGAACTTTTCCCTAAATCCATGAAAAGATATACACAGCACTATACGTCAGCTGTATAGCTACAGATATACTGCTATAAGCATGTCGGTGACGCGAATGCCTGAGATTTCACCCATCAAAAAAGTGTCTTAAGGTAAACAGCACACTGCGCGTGTGCCAGTCAGAGCATGTCGGTGACGCGAACTCAAAAGATTTTCCCCTATCAAAAGGTGCCCAACGCCGCTAAAGAAGTTTTCACTTCAAAAACCTGAATATATTTCCAGTTTTATAAAAAGTATGTTATATTGATAAGAGGGCTATAAATGTTACAAACGTTTATTACATTCCAATCTTGATTTCTATTATTTGGTTGAAATTGTTTATCGTAAGACTGAATTTCATGATGAAACATAGGAGTCACAAGAATATTAGAAGTAATAAACTTCAGTTGGATAATATTTCACAAAAAAAAACAAATTTAAAAATACATCTGAATATACACATACATTTTCACATTAGGGCATGCATAATTTTTAAAACTTCTGAAAAATAATTGACACTGAAATTGAAAATTCGTTTCATAAAATACCAATATTTAAACTATTTTCTGATATCTTATTCAAAATGTTGGATTGCTACTTTCAGTGTAAAACATATATAATTCCTATTTAAAGAAAAAAACTACAAAAATAGCTTCAAAACAGCAGACAAGCAAATAAAAAAAAGTTCCAGCAACGGACATGCAATCATTTTAAATGTCTCCCATCTCCCAAATTGAAAACATGTTTAGTATTTCATGTTTTCGCATTTCCTTCTTTTCCTCTCTTGTAAATATCTTCATTCCCAATAACTACAAACGATCTATAATGCCACCTGGTGCGTACAAAATGATGAACAGAGGAAACCGTCAAAATACTCATATATCGAATCGATTGAGAAAAAAAAAATGGCCTAAAAATATGCTTCCAAGAATCCTGTGAATTTTTCGCCACTTTTAACAATTTTACTGCTTCTACAATCCGGTTTTTTTCCGGACGAACAACACCCAAACTTTTTCCACTTCATATTTTTTCCGATTTTTGTTCCTTTATCTTAAATTTGAAAACATTTTTCTTCGCTGAAAGTGGGAATCAGGCTTTTTCAAACGAGTTTAAAACTGAGAAAGAAAAGCTTTCTGAACTGCAAAAATAAAAGTTGAGTGGAACATTCGAACTTTTAAAGCTCAAATCAGAATAAGAAAGGAAGAATTTTTGCAATATTTTCTATGACATCGTTCCATAATTCTGATTTGTGTTTAGAGGATTTGTTGAGTATTTTCTATGCTTAACATTGGGGGGAATGAAAAAAAAATTGTACTGATTTTTATTTATTTAACTGACAGAAGTCACTCCATAAATTCCTTTGACTACCAAATGGAAATCAAATTAAATTTCAGTACATTATTTTTTTTTTAAAAAAAATATCTATTTTATACATTTTCTTAAGTACTAAGATTTTATTTTTTTTATTGTTTACGTCAGAATTTTCTTGAACAAAATTTTAATTACTTTCGGCTTACAAAAACAGTCCCACTTTGCAAAAAAATAATAAAGATTTTTTTTATTACTCATTATTATTAAATTTTTTAACATGATTATTTAAAATGGTTTGTTTAATGTTGCAAAATTATTTGTTTATTTGATTTACTTACAATAGTTAAATAATACCTACCATAAATTATTGAATTTGGTTGCCCGTTTAACGAATCCATGGTTCTTAATAATTTGCACATAATTCTAAAAAAAGTCTTTTCTTTTCTTAAAAAAAAGTTACTAGCCTGAATTTTGAAATTATTTAGACTTTAGTCAAATTTATCCGAAAATAAAAATTATACAAACTGAATGCCCTTCTACTTAAAAATCATGTAATTTTATTTCCAGCTGATAATTTTTAATACAATTAAATATGTAAATTAAAGGAAGCACGTAATAAGCAAATTTTAATTTTTTATTCTTAGTGCAGTATATTTAGAAGATATGTTTATTGAATTCCGGAATTTTGCATATTAATAAATGTTAATTTATAGAATGTTTCAATATATCCGCTTTTGTTCTAGCTAAACCTATCTGTTTGGCAGATAAAAAAAGGATTGATTGCAAAAATGGTTTGGTTTTGACAAGAGAAACGTGAATTATCTGCATAAGCTGTTGTCCCTAAGTTAAGATGGAATAAATAATGAATGTGAAATTTTGTTTCAAAATAGTTGAAACGACTACCGAATGTTACAAATGCTGGAAACAAGGAGCTATTGCTGCACTTCGTAACAATATTTTTAAATAATGTTCTCAGTTTCGCAACATTATAGAAAGCGTTGAAGGCATCAACTATCTTGAATGACTAGTCACAATTAGTACACCTAAAGTGATCGACAATGTGAGTACCATCATGTCTACAGATCATTCATTGAGTCTTAAGATGCTTGAAAATGAATCAGACACTGGAGGGGATACAGTTTATAAAATACTGATAGATAATTTGAGACAAGCAAATATTTGTTCAAGTTTTCTGCCATGTCAGCTCCGGGGCTTAGAGGTAGACTGCCCAGTTTGTAAGCCTAAGGTTGCGAGTTCGCACCCAAGTGGAGAAAATAGATTCTCGGGATGTGAAAATCGTACCCACGCATGTCATATGATTATGTGACATTTAAAAAATCCCTTGCATATCAATTTGACTCTGGTACCCTCGACAAAATTAAACCAAGGCAATATTTAGTATCCGATGAGAGCTTGAATTAAAAATTAATTCGAGCGTTCAAATTTGGCAGTGAGGTCGCCACTACCATGAAATGGCTCTCACATTTGGGAACTTGCCGTGTCTTCAAAGGATAAGTTACTAAAATGGAGCCCCATTGGGGAAAAAAAGATTTCTACCGCACTCTTTGACGGGTAAAAAGCAATTCAAAAATAGATTCTTGTGAGACTAATTAATCGTTGAAGTTATTGGTGGTTAGTTGTTTTTAGATTCAATCGTGACAGGAGACGAATCTTGCTGTACACGATGAGATCCAGAAGCGAATAAACAGAATACACACATTCTTTTGATAAACAGTTTCTTTCAGGCAGTACTACTTCTGTTTACGAAAGTCAAATGTTGAAGCCATATTAATCAAGGGAACCATATTAATCATCAATTAATTAATGAACCTGGGGTGATTCACCACAAGTTTAACCTGTCCACACCTTATCAAACTATCAGCACCAAGTACTTTGAAGCCTTGTTGAATCATTTGATGAAACGAGTCCCCCATGGGAGATTTCAATTATGTCTGGATGGCGCTGGCTTCTACTGCAGAGCAACGAAAGGCCATCATGTTCTTTTAAGGTGAAACAGTTCTTGATAAATCATATAATAGTGGAGGGAAAGAGAAGTGAACAAAGCTTCCTACTGTCCTAATTTGTCCTCTTAAATTTTTTGTTGCTCTGCGACAAGTCTTTCCTGAAAGAACATCAATCTAGAACGCACAGTAAAAACAAAAACATGATGGTTAGATTTTGGTGGCCAAATGTGTTTCTAATAAGGAATTTTAACCGTAATTTTGACTTTTATCACTCGTTTTATTCTACTAATTCCATTCATAAAATTTATTATATTTATTATTTCTCCTAGCAAAAATTTTGTTAGATTTTTTCATTGTAGAGTATTAAAATTATTTTATGCAATATATATAAAAAATGTACTTGCTATTTTATAAAATTAAAAACATACCGCATATTCCAGCATGTAGCACACACTATTAACACAAGATATAAAATCAAAATATTTGGGTTAACGTTATACAATGGATATAAAAATGATATACTTAAAAATAAAGAAAGGTTGACCATAAAAAAATTAGATTTCTACATGCACTTTAACATAGTTTATTCAAAGGAAACTTTATGAAACTTCATGAACTTTTATTATTGGGTTACATGAAAAGTTCATTACATTCGTCTTCCGTTATACAAACGTCAGGGACATCAATGAATTCTTTTTCATTTTTCACTCATTATTGTTTCTATGATTCATAAATAAATAACATAACACTAATTATACTACATTTTTAAGTACCATAAAATCCGAGGTATAACGCGCACTGGTGTATAATGCACACCCATATTTTCAAGCTGCAATTTTTAATTTTTAGGTGTGAGGTTGGATCCGAAAAAACGGTTGCAAGTCGAATAAAAAATATTTATTAGCAATAGACAGAACATGCAAAAAGGAAATAAGAGGCATACGTGCATATCACTTTCCGAGATAATCACCTATTCTATTTAGGCATTTATCAGAACTCAGAACCAGCTTGCTTAACCCATCTCAGCAGAAATCAGGTTCCTGTCCATTGAACAAGGTCTCGGTGGATTTTTTCACAGCACTGTCTGAAGAGAACCCCGTCTACCGGATAAGTGTTCTTTCAGCCTCAAAAACAGGAAATAGACACTGGGTGCCGTATCTGGGCTGTATGAAGGGTGACTCCAAATTTCCCACCTGAACCGTCACAACAATTCCTGTGTTACTTTAGTAATATGAGGTATAGCATTGCCATGAAGGAGGATAACACATTCGTTCAACATCATATAATGCACGTGGAAACCAGCGGTAACTCACCTTGGAATATCGCAGCACATCTATAACGATACGTTGCACGCTACCATAGATCAGTCCCACCTTTGACGAGATTTCATGCAGAGTTACCCGTCTATCAATTTGAATCATTTTTTCAACACGTATCGTGTTGATTTCTGTCGTTGAAAACTTGGCCAGCCGCTCCCTGCCATATTGCGGTTTTTGTCATCCTGTCTAACTGATTGAAAAGAGTGACATTATTTCGCTACATCATGTCTACTAATTGCTTCTTCACCATAAACTTCAATGATTTGACTGTGAATGTCAGATGCGGTTATATTCTTTAGCCACAAAAATCGGATCACGGCTCGCACTTCCAAAGAGACCAATTTTCTAAGCGTCTGGCCGTTTCAATCATCCTCAATCATCTGGGAACTTTCACTGCCTACCCACACACCAGTTGTATGACAAGTAACGCCATCTACCTCCCCTTCCGGGAAAAAACAATTCACATTATCTAATTTTCAAATGATGCGTCTTGTAACCTTTTTTTTTTTTGGATCCACACTCGTATGTTCGCGGTACAACACACGTCCCCTTTTTTTACGAAGAATCCTGAAATATACGTATGCAATACTGTTACTATGTTTTGAAGTGATTTATTCGAGGTATTCTCCTAAGCCTTAGCAAAAATAGTATACTTTTAGAACTACGACCTTTTACGCTCCTAAATAATGTCATTTCTTTTATATGAACAGAAATTCGAAATATGTAGAAGTCTAACTTTTTTTATTCTTATTTTCTTTTGTTTTAATTATTTTTAAACCTCTCATCCTTATACCTGACGTATAACAAGCACCCGTATATTTTGATCTATTTCTTGAGTTAAAGTGCGCATTATGCGCCAGATTTTACGGTAACCATTTTATTAAATAAGGTTTAATTTCATGTCCTGCTTTAACTATCCTCCGCGCACTACTTCTAGACTTTAAAAGATAAAAGCATTTCATGTTTCTTCGTAATAAAGAAGCACTTTATACGCCAGAATATACGGTAAACTTTTGCAACGTAAATAATGCTTTCACAGACTATTTAATTTTTATAAATATTATATTACTGTGAACTACAATTTGGTAGATAACCCTTTAAGCTATTTTTTCTAACATGTGTTTCACTTTGGTTAAGTCATAATCATTAGAAAATATTGTACAATTTTTTTTTAAATATTTGAACGGCAATACTGAATTTTGCAAAAATATTTTAATGTCACTCATAACAAACATTTTTAAAAAGCGTGTCAAAAGCACAATCTTTTATTTTAATATTATACGAATAATAAAAAAATGTTTGTGGAAATGTTTTGCGGAATATTATTCTACAGCATTAGAAGAAATTTATGATTTAAAATCCGTATTAAACGTTCAAAAGCTACGTAACTGAAGATATATATGTGTATTTAAAAATTATGTAGCAGCAAATATATATATATCATTAATTATAATTTATATTTATTACTTCTTTTAAATTAAGGATCATCAACTTATCTTAACAGTACTAAAGTGTAATTTAAGCAATTGGTGTTACTTAGCTTAATCACTCCATCATTTTATTATAAATTCTGTACATACAGCAGCCGTATTATTTTACAGCTAGCTTGTATGTAAAATATTTCTATTTTTATGTGAACAAATTGATACTCCTTTTTTCTGCTATTCAGTATAGTCTAAGCCATTTAAATCCAGTCATGTGTCCATAAATTGTGCGTTTTTAACTTTTTTTGCTTCTAATACATCTAAGATCTTATAATTATTTCAAATTTTTTTTTATCTCAATATATTTACTTTGCTCCCCCGGTTTCATTAAATAAAAAGCATCAAAAATTCTTTTTAACACAAAAATACCACAATGTTATTAAATTTAATTTGTAGTCTAGAAAGGACAATGAGCCGTTAAATTCAAATTAAAACATTCAAAAAGATTTTTTTTGTAAAATTTGAAGAAAAATATTTTATATGAATGAAAGTTATTTTCATTTACCGTAAAATCCAGCGTATAACACGCATTTTTAATACAAAAAATAATATCGAAAATTAATGGTGCACGTTACACGCCGAGTATAAATATGATTGCTTTAATAAATGAAAGAAGACATAAGCATAAAAATGATACTCCTTTTTTCTCTTATTCAGTATAGTCTAAGCCATTAAAAATCCAGTCAAAACACAAAATGTGTGTTTTTAACTTTTTTTACTTCTAATATCTCTAAGTATAGAAAAAGACAAGAATTAATGATTTCAAAATGTTTATTATCTCAAATTATTTACTTTGCTCCAACGGTATCATTAAATACATTGCATCATATATACTTTTTTCACACAAATATACCACAATATTAGCAATTTTAATTCGTAATCCAGAAAGGACAATGAGCAATTAAACTGCAATTGAAACATTCGAAAAGCTTTTTTTTGTAAAATGTGAAGAAAAATATTTTATATAAATGAAGTTTTTCTCATTTACCGTAAAATCCGGCACGCATTTTTAACACAAAAAATAATATTGAAATTTACTGGTGCACATTATACGCTGGGTACAAAATTGATCGCTTTAATAAATGAAAGGAGACATGAGCATAAACTATTAAGCTTCTACATATATTGAAAGACATATATTGTTTATTGAAGAGAAATGACACATCTTATGAACTTAAAGAGTTGCAGAGTTTTAGAAGTGTAATATGTTTTTCAAAAGTCTGGAATAATACCTCGAATAAATGACTTCAAAAGATAAGAGAATTGCTTACGAACATTTCAGTATCTTTGAAAAAAGGGTGAATATATACGTTGAATATACAGTGAATATACATAAAGACAAACCAATACAACTGGAAAGTATAGGTGAGCTTCATACGCCGGATTTTACGCTATTTAAACCTGTTTTCTGCCTTCTCTCAATAACCGTATCTTTAACCTTGCTTATCCTAAGCACAAAATTCGTATTTAAAGTTATCTGTGTTATTAGATCTATTTTCTTACGTTATTTACATTTAATCTAGTTTTATCTTCCAAACACAGGTACTTAAACTACAAGAACTTTCAAATTAAATCCATAAACGAAGATAAATGTTTCTAAAAATCATCTCAGAAGTCTAAAGTCATTTTATGTTCCTCTAATGGTCATTTGGCTGGTAGCCATAGAAGGCAGTGCGGAACTAATTGAGCGTCTGAAAGGATACTTCATTTCATGCTACTCAAGGACAGAAATAATTAATGATTTTGGAAGTAAATATATCCAACTATTTCCCTTCAACCAAACTTTCCTGCATGTTGCGATCGGAAATATCCTATAATTTTGTTTAAAACATAATCATGTGTGTCTGAAGGCAGAGATTCAAGACCGGTTGAATATTTTATTTATTTTATCTATATAGGCATGATGTGTGTTCCAACAAACTCCTCCAACAATGATCTAAAGTAGATACGATGCCTTTAAAGTTTAAGTTCAATGCTGTAATATCAGCATAGATGGATTTAGGACCACAACGTGGATTTAGGATGTTTATATATTAAAGTATATATATATATATAGGCCATATATATTTATAAATGAGTGCTGCTCTGACAGATATGGAATACGGTACTAAGAACAAATTTGTAATTATTAGAATATTTCATCAACAAATATAATTTTGATAATCTTGAAATATTTGCATTATTAGCAAATTAGCGTTATTCAGTACATATTAAATTTTAAACACATCAATGTTTATCGAGCTTAGAAACATTTTATTATAAAAAGAGTAGTCTAGGTGAAGTAACTAAAATACTCTCTGAGGAAAAAAAGCCTTTTTATTTATTTTATTTAATTCGTATAAGATATTGTTCCAAGTGCTGTGTTTTATAAAAAAAAGGGAGGGGGAGGACAACCTTAACACTAACTTACATATCCGAAAGCAAATTTTACTAGTTATTTTTAAATTATTCTTTTGGAGAAAAAAATTAAAAATAAACTTCAAAACAAATAGTTCAATGAAAAAAGGAATGCATTTTAACATTTTATAACACAAATCAAAATTTGACTGATGATAAATTCAATTTTTAAGTTATAAAATTCAATATTAGGACGTAATAATATACTTATCTAAAGGATAAATTTTCTCTGCTTTTCCTTGGCATTTTTACCGATACAATTTAATCAACAGGGGATTCGGAATCATCTCTCTCTTTTCAAACCCCTTTGGTATAAAGTTTCCTTCTGCCATCTTAATCACCTAACTTGCAAATAAACACTTGAAACAGCTTAAATGGTTTCATTAACAGTGTATTATTACCGTGCCTCGTCCTTACACACGTTAAAAGGGTATCTCTTAACTCTTTACATAAACAGTTTGGATTGATTTTCTATACAAAAATCTACCTAAAAAAACGGGAACATTTAATATCCATAATAACAATTCACGGTATTGACATTCATAGAAGTTACATACTAGTCGAGATATATTCCTCCTAGTATTTCGTATGCATTGAAGAATAAAAACAATGTTACTCCACGACATACATGAACAGCCCACAATACAGAAAAGACACTGTATAAATATAATAAAAGGAAAGAAGTGCATCTAATCGTGGATAGCATAGGCTGCATGAAACAAACGTCCACCCATCTATAAATATTTAAGAGAACATGAGACGCATGTATCAATACCCGAGACGCACATAATGGAAAGGATAAGAGAGCTATCGAACGTGGTTCTTGCCAATAATTACTTAAAGATTAAAAACAACTCGTGTAACAACTTCTAGGGAAAAAATTACTGAAGTAACATTAGTAAAGTTGTATAGTTTTTAATCTTTTTTTTTATAAAGGACTAAAAAATTAGGATGTAATATTAATTTACCTTTCCATAGAATGAACGATTAACAATATAAAAATACATAAGAAAAACTAAGATGATTTATATATAACGACATTTTTTTCTTCAAATAATAAGGTATTTTGAAATTTATTTATCGAATTTTAAACGTATTATTTTTAAATTTATTTCCTCATGAAATTATTAAGGTATTTTGAAGTGAAAAGAAGACGACTGTCTGACAAGAAAAAAAAGTGGAAGAAAATTCGAAAAGGGGAATTTTAATGTCTTTACGAGTAAGAGAGAATATGAGAATCACACACATTAGGAAGTGCTGACATCAATAGGGAAAGGAGAGCTAAAAGTTATACATATCAAAAGGCCCGTGCAACGCCGGAATATACAGCCACTCAAACATTTATGGTTGAAATTCCACTAAAAGTAGTTTTATTTTACTACAGAAAAAAGTCTGGTGGATTTTTTTTATAAAAAAAAAACTAAATTGTGCGCCTGTGCAAAATTCAAAAGATTATTATGCGTATATATAATTGATTTAATTTGCGAAAAATAGACGATTTAAAACTTTTTTTTTGTATAGTTTATATTCTTCTTTTAAATAAATCATTTGTGACATTTCTTATTTCTTTTTTTGTCAAAAACTATTCACCAACCAAAAAAATGCTTTCAAAGTTGTACTTATTTAATTCTAAAATTTCAATTTTTGGTTGAACCGAAAACAGCCATTATTTCAAGTAGATCACAGATTATTTAATGTATGAAAAGAAAATATGTTAAATTTGCAAATATAACGCAATATTTGTATTAAAAGTAATTGATGTAAATTTAAGAAAGCTGTTGAATGTAAATTTTAAAATAGATTCAAACTTAGTAAAGTACAAGATTATAACAAAACTAAAATTTTTATTTTACTAAGATTACCTTGGATTGAATTAGCAAGAAGAGTTTCATATTTATCATCAGAATCTGTCAGATACTCTTTTTTGAATAATTATATAATTTTAATAGGTTAGAAATAGTTTTTGCACACAATTACAATGTTTGGACCTTGTGTTCGCTTCAAATTCCGTGGCTGGAAAAATGATTTGCAGGAAAGGGGAGAATCCTGCTTCAATAAGCCAAGTAGAACTGAATTTGACGAATCATTTAGTCGCGAAGTATGCCCTCTTTTAATAAGAAACTTTTAAGGAATAATTGTTTTAAGTTAGTTATTTTTAAGTAATAGGATTAGAATTGTTACTTTTCCTCTCTGCGTTTTCATTTGGAACTTTTAAAACTAAACATTCAACGTGTATTTTTATTATGTCAATAAGTAATTTGTTATGCTTTCTTTCAGAATATTAATAATTTTAAAATATTTTTCTTTATTTTCGACTTTTTGATATGTTTGCGCCCCCCCCTCCACAGTAGGGTTAGCTTCCCCTTCAAAGGGGGCATGGTCCACACATATTATTTGCTATGAAATGAAATCAGAAATTCAGAATAGTACTTCCTAAAAATATTTAAAAAAATATTTCTAATTAAATATATTTTTATACGAATACTTTAAATAAAACTACATTTAAATAACACCATTTAAATTATTTTAAATTCAACCATAAGCACAAATATGCTTGCTATTAAATAAATCCAAAGGATAGATTGATTGAAAAGGTTAATCTGAGAAAAAACTAGGCTATGCTGATGAAACAATTTATCAAAGTAATCTTTTTGAATGCCAAATAATGATTCCCCATTGAATAAAAATGTCATTGAAAGAATTCTTACTTCTTCCTCTCTAATTCTTAAAGTTTTATTTTCTAAGCTTTTCTGCGTATAATAATGTTTCTGAAGACGTTTTGCAAAGGATGGAACTACCCATGAATCTTAAGTAGTAACTCATTACTTTAACATTTTTTTAGAAAAGAATTATAATTTAGTTCACTTTTATTTTATTTTATAACTAACCTTTGAATTTTATGTCATTGGAAAAGTTCAAGAAACGTCAGTAATATGAAAATATTGTAAAGTATAAGTATGCAGGTGTGTTGTTTATATTTCATAATAAGAAGATATTTATATAATGATTATTTAGATTGTATGTGTCCTTACCATTTTCCTATATTAATTCCTATTCAGAGAAATTAATTAAAAATGTTAATTTAGAAGACAATTACAATATTGTAGTTTAAATGTGTATTTCCTATAAATAAAATCAATATGAAAGTTAAAAATTTTATTAAAAAAAATATTTTGAAATTTTTATTTTCATAGTGGTAAAGTGGGATCTCTCATGTCCCAACCTGACTCTCCTTTGCTTTTGCATAACATCAAACGAATAATTTACAGTAAACCATGAATTAATAGAGCCTTCCCGTATGGTGATGCAGCAGCAGGTAAAAGGTGGAATATCTTGCTTAACAAAAGTGGTAGAATCCCCAGTTCCTTGCCTCGATCTGTTAAAGTAGCGTGCTTTCATTTCACGTGCTTCGTGTCATTTAGTTACTGGACATGATTATTTGCAGAGGCATTTACACATTGAATTAGAGTAAATAATTCGGCTTCTTGCCTTTTGTGCCACCAGGGTGAAATGGATGGTGACCACCTCAGACACTACATTATTGTTTTGAAGGTTTTTTTGTAGACAACTCTGCTACTTTTAATTCTTTTTATGTTTCGCCATCGTTTTATGGGCTGCTCGTAGACTAATAGCAGAGATGCCGAAGATGAGTGTAGGATAAAAAAAGTTTCATAGTTGTTTTTCGCAAGTACAGATGTGGTTGCAGTATCTCACAGATATGGTTGCAAAAGGAAGGCAAATTGGAAAACCCCAAAATATTATGAAATGTTATTCTACGTTAGAGTATCGGGTTGCTAACTCAGGTTGAATGTTTTTATAGGATGCATTCGTGTCACATATAATTTTCCCAATTGATTATTAATATTATTGTACTTATTTTTTTAAAGAAAATGTAATGCAAAAAGACAACGAGAAATGCAGCTGGGTATTACAGTGATAATTATGGTCTTTATTTAGATCAAACTCCATCACAGATGATGAGTGTAATTTTGGATCAAGCTCAAAAGATTTATGAATGAAAATGTCGCTTGTGCTATATTCTACAGAAATGCTCACTACTCTAAAATAACTTAAGTTTTGTATGTACTGCTCTTCATTGATTTAGTCTATGGTACAATTACAGTTGGTGCATTTAAGCCTTGATGCAAGTGACATCAATCAAATATTTTATAAACTAGGTTACATTAGCTCTAAAACTTTAGAATCAAAGCACTTTTTAGCTCCAGATCCAAATAAAAAGTCTATTAAAACACATACTGTTTAACATGCGTTAAACTGGGAATAAAATATTTAAATACGAATAATATGAAATTTAAAGCTGGAAACATATTTTTTTTATTTGGATATTTCCCGAATGAAAAATAATTCTCATATTGTAAGCGTTGACGTATGATCTTTATAAAAATACAGGACATTTTACAAAATTTAAATTTGACATTAAGTTGATATTGTGAAAATAATCATTGTTAAATAGTTTCTAATTGTAGTTAAATATAGAAATCTCATTATAAGATGATTAAGAATTAATTTGGAACGTATTTTCTGAACAGTAAAGAAAAATCCTTATGAGTTTCCGAAGACCACAATTTTTTTTATATATTAAGAAAGAATTTAGTACTAAAATGATAAATCTTCAAGATAGAGTGTTCGGAGTTTTTCTATTTTATTGTTTACGTGACCCGAAAGCAAGATTCTTAGATTTGGAAAGAGGAAAAACAATTATCCTCCTTCAGTATAAATACTTTCTTAAATTTAGAAATGAGAGTAAAACTTTTATATACGAGGGTAAGACGGAAAATAAGTTTTCCCTGTTGACTGTGTTCAGAGTTGTGTATGAAAGTCGAAATGTAGAATTCGCCAGATATTAAGACATAAGTTTATTTTTCTACATAAGTACCTAGTACATTAAGACAGTTGTCATACCGTTTGATAAGCTTCAAAAAGCCCTCCAGGAAAAACTCAGGGCTTTGCATACGGAAGAAGAATTTAACGGTTTGTTTGACTTCAGCATTTTTCCCAAAGCGGCTTCCGGCAAGATTCTTCTACATAGCTGGAAACAGGTGAAAGTCATTTGGTGCGAGATCAGGACTGTATGGAGGATGGTGAAGACACTCCCAACCACTATTTTCAATACGGTTTTGTGTTGCCGTCGCCGAGTCACATCCAACAACAGAACGCCAGATCTAACAATCCCGGGCAGATCTCACAATTTTTTCCGAACGGCCTCCTTCAATTTCGATAGGGTGTTACAGTGCCCCTTATCAATGTACTCAATGCACTAACGAATGATGTAATTTGTGTCTTGCGTGCTCACTTGCTGTGTCGTCTTTCAACCTTATCTGTTAAACGCTACTTCGTATGCAAAGCCCTGAGTTTTTCTTGTAGGGATCTTGTCTGAGTTTTTCTTATCAAGCGGTATGACATATGTCTCAGTGTACCTGGTACTTAAGTGGAAAAATAAAGACATGTCTTACCTTTAAGGTCTCATTCTATGTTTTGACTTGCATACACAACTCTGACCACAGTCGACAACGGAAACATATTTCCAACTTACCCTCGTATATACAGTAGTTAAATTAAAATAATAATCACGCTTAAAATTAGATAAATAATTTTTTTAATTTTAATGTGCCCTTCATATGTAATGATAAATAATACAAATTGCCCACCGTGAGAAAATTCTTTTTAAAATGTTTTATATTTGACATGGAAAAAAGTGCATCCTCATGCAATAGCTCTGATAGTTTTAAAAATAATTTAAATATTTATAATTGGAACCTTTAATCTATTTCTGCAAAATATATCTTTATGCTCTTGCGTAAACAATTAAATATCACATTCCGAAAAGTTCTTTAAAATAATGCAGAAGTGAGTACCTTTCTGAAAAAATCACTTTACTCCTCCTAGTAAAAAAAAAGTAATGCTCTCTATCAAATTCTTTTCTTTCTTAAAAATATTTTTACGCTGTGCACTTCTCTTGTTTGTATTAATAATATATGCATAGATTTCAGCAGGTTTTTATGAGTAATTGAAATATTTTTAATTAGTACAATATTTTAACATCGATAGTTTTAAGGTTACTTTTTTATATATCACAAGCTTTGCTTTATTAATCATACTCCATCTTTATTAATGAGCACATCGTTGATACAATATTTGCTTAATAAATCATTCTCGATAATAGTTATCGGTAACGATTGTTTAACTTTTCCTCATCATTTAGAACTGGTTTAAGAGCAACAGCGAAAATTATGTAAATGTAGCTATGTTGAAAAATCTGAATATTTTGAACTTTGATATTTTTTTACGAAATAAGGGTAAATGCCTAAGTATTTATTTGTAAGTAACATAAAATATTTTGTAATAGAATTAAGGAGTAAAAAATGTGTTTTAGGGTTATATTCAAGAACAACATTAACGAAAAATCTGTTTTTTAAGATCAGTAACTCCTAAATTATAATTCATGCGGCTCGGTTTCTTAGTGTACCGAGCTCGCCTCATAAGTCTAAGGTTGCGGATTCGATCCAGGCAAGAGTAGACAGATTACCTGGATGTGAAAATTGTAAGCACACATTTCATATGATTATGCGAAATGTAAAAGATTCTTTGAGTATAAATTTGTGACTCTGGTACTCTCGGCAAAATTAAATAATCACATCAATATTTGGTATCCAACGACAGCTTGAACTGAATAAATTCAAGTGACACAAATTTGTTTGGAGGAGTTGCTCCTAGATGGTGCCCCAATGAAATAGCTATCATACTAGCGGATTTGCCGTGTTTTTAAAAGTTTAGCTTCCACAATTCAGCCCATTTATATATTATAAATATCATCTAAGAGGATGGTTGTTTTGCTTGCTAATAAAAAATAATGAAAATTTCATCTGCACATACCCAGCCTAAGAAAAAAAATGTTATTTATACCATATTTTTTATTATTCTTTCAAAATAAATATTTTTAAAATAAGAGTAATTGATGACATTATTATTTTAGAATAATTTGTGCGAAATATTTTTCATAACACATATAAACTTATTTAATTAAAAAAGGAAAATCTAAATTTTGATGAAAAGTGCAATTCGTTAAGATTTTCTCTATTATTAAGTTTAAACAATCATTGAGAAATTTAAAGCTTTAATTAGTTATAAACTATAAGACGAAATTTATTTCAAAGCACCCCTAATTTTTGAAATTCTATGTCATCAGACATAGTGAGGGATCCACTTTCAACCCCAACACTACCGGATTAATTTCAACCAGTTAAAATAACCAGCCTTTTTAAGATGACTGACTAAGCTCTAAACCATCATTTTGAAAATCATATTGATGAACATTTTTTTTGATGTTTTCTGTTAGTTTTATTAGAATATACATATAAATTGTTATACGAATATTATTACAAGAAAAAATTATTTAAATGCAATTTTTGGGCAAAGATAATTTTAGAAAGATTGACGTATTTTTAAAACATTCTCCTTTTATGAAAAATGCTCCGATAATAATATTTTGCCACTGTATAGCCTGAATGAGTAAATGAATATTAACGTCGCACTGTTCAGCTACGCCAGGGCTTTTTGGCGACGGACCTTGTAATTTTGAACCATGTTCAAGTGGTGAGGACGACACCTGAGCTGCCCCCTTCCTAACTACCACTCCACAACAACGGGAGGACGTTTGAGCTCTCGACAGATTTAACGTGCATCCTCCCTTACACGGCGTGTCTTTAGTGGTACTGGGCTCGGACTCATGGCATGCCAGCCACGATCCGATACATTGAACACTAGGCTATCGTGGCCACGCTCCTTTATTGCAAAGACTTCAACATCGGGGTAGAACCAATTTTTTTAAATAACATTATTTTCAGGGTTAATATCCATTGAAATAATAATGAGTGTTTATTGTTAAAGTTTTTCTACTCTGATATAATAATATATATATATAAAAACAATATATGTCTAAACTATATAGTTCAAAAATTTTAATTTAACCCTAATGTAGATGCCCCACATTATCATTGTGGAAGCATTTTTCATGAAAGAGAAATGTTTACATATATGTCAATCTTTCTTAATTTTTTGCCCAAAATCTGCATTTAAATAATTACTTCTTGCAATAATATTCATAAAACATTTTATATATATATTCTAATTCGCAACTGGCACTAAAGATATCAAACAAATTATCTATTTATAGACTTTTGACACAGTTTTGTTAGTAGTCACCTTAATTGAACCTGAACTCAAGCTTGATATCTATAATGTAAGTACTTTCGTACCCTTTAATTTTATGACCTTAATCTTTCTGCTATTGCCGTCTGATTTAAGTGAGAGAAATTATTGAGTGATCATGATATAAGTATAAGCAATCCATAAAGCTCGATTATGCACTATAACTGCTTATAAATATATATTGACCCGGATGTAATAATAATAAACAGTTATCGAATATATAAAGACTTTTTAATACCCATCGGAGATATCATTGCAGCTAGAAAATGTTGTGTTATTAACAGTTCAAAGGAATCTGAAGTAAGGTGTAATAAATTATAAAAAATAATAAATTATAAGAAATTAATTAATAAATTATAAGAAATATTTTTTCTTAAATGTATTCAAACTTTTTTTTTTGGAATTCAGAAAATCAACATCCTATGTTATAAATTTCCTTTTAATATATTCATAACTCTCAATTATATTCGGAAATAAATACCAAATGCCAATGTAATAAAAATTTCAGTAAATATTTGTTTTGCTCTCTCTGAAGACAAAAAATATTTTTCCTTTGTAAAAATATTCAGCAAATGTCAAGATTAAAAGAAATTTTCTTTTTTAATGAACTAAATCAATGAAATAAAAACGAAACAAAACTTTACAGATTATAATATGGGAAGACAAACCGTCCAAAATGAGATTTTTTTTGTTCAGCGATTGAAAAAGGTTTGACACCTGGATTTGTATTAAATACAATATTTCTACAAAAAAGTCCTGATAGTTATGTATAAATAAGCATTTAAATCAATTATATAGAAAATATATACAGCACTTTTCCACGATAATATGTTAATTATTTAACTAAAGCAATATATATAGTCAGAAACCTCTTTCTAGAGACATACATAAGTACCATAACAGAAGCTTTATGAATAACGTCCTTAGTTGATCGAATGATTAAGGTATCCGACTACCATAAAATTGAAAAGCTTGCCAAAAATTGACGAATTTTTAGTACCTCTATTTTATAGGCCATCTTGTTAACCTTATACAAGTTTACTATTTTCCGTTCACTAAAACAAAAATTACAAGTGTTTTAGTAATAGCAAATGCCATTACTTTAAGCAGGCTCTCATATTTTAAAACACGTTTTATTCAATTTTTTTTGAAGATGCTCAAACGAAGACAGAAATTGCTGAAAACGTTTTGAAAATAATTCACTGATTTTTTTTTGTATCTGTATAATAGTAGAAGTCTTTTAAGGTATCCGAACACGTTGAAAATGACAAAATTCAGTCAAGACAGATATTTTTGTTTTTCATTTTATTGAATAGAGTCATATTTGACTTTTTTTTTTGACTGAAAATTTTAGCTCCAGTATACAATAACTACTATGGGAAATTTTTGAGAAATGAGATGAGATTTTATCGGATTTTTTAAAATATAATTTTTAACACGCAGATTGGCGAACATCATTGAATTAGATCGTCAAAGAATTAGGTTATGAAGAAATAAAAGATACTTCTCACTCACTTCTTCGCCGATACTTTATTTTGACAGAATCTATTTCATATCAATTCATCTGATTTACATTCCTAAGTAAAACCATTTGCCTTTTAGGAAATAAGTTAAAAAAGCATTAATACGTTTTTGATTTCATACCTATTGCGAAAGTAAAATTGTAACCGCTTTTGTGTTATAACAATGGGCTCACAATTCATGACAGTCACATGATAAAGAAAAACCCGTGTTCTCCATTTAACACAAAATAGACATTAAATTTATTGTACAAATTGCTCTATTAGTAAAATTTTAAATTTTGTATTTGGGTAGATTTTTGAAAGTAATGAAAAAAAAATTCGTCACCATTTTAGAATAAATAAAAAAAGTTTTACTTTGGGCATTCACTTTTAAATAAAATGCATTTTGTATATTATCTGTGTAATTATAAATGATAACTTTAGAAAAAGTTTCTGCAAATAGAAAAAGTTGGCAACAAAAAGGATCATGAAATAATTTGCAAGAAACACATGATTGCTTTTATCGTGTGACTATGACGTCACATGAGTTTTTGAACTGATTGGCTAGAAACGCGTGGTTGTCATTATCATGTGACTATGACGTCACATGAAATGAGTCTATTTTAACCGACCGTCAAAACCAACAAAAGCGACCTCTAGCGACCAATGCACTTAATTACAAGCCAAATGAAATAAAAATTGTATTCGCCTTGAAAAGTTGCCCACGGGCTTTTCTTTAATTTTTGTTAATGATATTTGTTATCTTTGTGAAATTTAACTTAAATTAATAAATAAATATTATGCTAAAGAATACTTCTTTCAACCCAACTCTAAACTAACCATTTACTGTTTAATCTAATCTTAAAAGTCTCGCGCTCTACAATATTATAAGGAATTGATCTTATAAACACATTAAAATAAAAGTAAGCTAGAAAATACATTCATACATTCACCAACAACCCTTTAATCCATTCATTGGGGGGGATGAGAAAAGAAAATGACATAAAAAAACAAACAAAATTACTTTTATTTTCTCAAAATTGCTTACTGCGTTAAACGGGAAAAAATACTTACCGAAAAATGTTTGCAGTTGCCTAATATTTTAAGTTCAACATTCTTCCATGGTATTAATGCTCTTGAAAAATGACAGTCTCGAACACCTTTCAGATATTCGATAACTTATAACATGTTGAAAGGAAAGTTTGCAAGATTTTCTAAGACTTTGAAATTTAGAATAAACTTTCCATCACCTTCATAGCCAATGGTAAAAAAATAAGTAAAATATGGTAAGAAATAAGAGAAGGCTAGCTGAAAGATTTTATTTCAAGTTCTGATCCAACATTCATGAGGTTTATAGGTACAAAGTTTCCTATAAATAAACCATGAGTGACATTTTTTCCCCCGGTTAATCCTCAATGAATGCATATATGGCTCGATAACATTAATCGATATGAATTCGGTACGATATTATGAAAAAGTGTTCTAAAGAGCCAGAGTTGTGCAAGAAACACATTCTAGTAAAAGGATCATTTAAGATGGATTTTGTTTATAAAAATGTTTTACGAGACAATTTAATCTTTTAACTTGAAATTTATCCAAAAAATAAATAATACTCGTAGGTTACAAAGAGGGGAAAAAATCAGTTTTAGAAAACTAGTATGTTATTAAGTTGACTTATTAAAAATTTATTTTAAAAATTCGTATTTTATATTCATTAAAATGTAATTTTTACTTCTAAAATTATTTGCTTACAAAATACAGTAAATGAATTCTTGCTAGAACGTATAATTGATGCAACTATCGAAAATTTTCGCCTTAGATGTTTGCCTTTTCTAGGTAAATGGTTTCTAGGTTTTCATTACAAAAACGAGCATATATAAATCAAGAGAGAGATCCAAACTAATATCTATAAAAAAGATGCGCACAGTTCCGTTCTTTAATAATCAAACAGAGAATATGTAACTAAAAGTATTTGTTGTTTGATATGGCGAAATTGGGAATCAATTCATTTGCATCAGTCATACGCCATAGAACAATACTGCATCAAAACAAAGTATCACAAGACTAAAGCAAAAAAAAAAAAAAGCACGTAAAAGTTACATAATCAAAACCAGATGTAACAGGCTCAAAAGCAAAAACACGTTGGAGTTGCCTAATCAGAACCATGAAGATAGAAAACGTAAAAAAAAAACCTGTAGGAAAAGCAATCTTGCGATCAGAACTTGAGTCTCCTGGCCATCCACTACAGCAAGCAAACATTACCTATATGTTCTAACTTAGTGTCAAGGTCCGAGAAGACGAACAAATGCTTGCTCTTTATTCATAGTGTCTGATTTAAAAGTAGGGCATAGGCTGCTTGCCAGTATGCCTATTCATTTGAAACATTCGATTAAGCAGTCATACCCTGTTTTCCATCTAAAATTACAGACAGCGTTCTTACGTGGTCTACGACTGAACTCATTTCAGTCACCTTTAACCCCTTGCCATTGTCACCTGAATCCAGTTCTGGCAATACTAAGTGCAGAATTTGTGATGCCCGAAGTGACTTCGGGCAAGAGAAAAATTAATGTTTCTATTTTGTGAAGTCTGAGCTGAGTTCCTTTCTGTGGATAATTAATTCACTATTTTCCTAATAGATGACATTAATGATCCCAGTTTTTCACCAATTACGACTTCAGTCGAGGGAGGGCGTCCTAGTGTAAGCTTGCTGCGCCTTACAGGTCAACACTTTCCAGAACACATTCCGCCAACTGGGAAAAATCTACTCCAGCCAGACAGTGTTTTATATGCTGTCGTAAAACCGATAAAAAAGGGAAGAGGAGAAGACGTGAGACAAGAATTTATTGAAAAGAGTGCAATATGGGGTTGTGTGCAACACCATGTTTTGGAATATACCATTCTGTAAAAAATTTGTAAAATTCATGTATTGAAAATCATATTGCTGTGTTTTTATATTATATTATACGGGTTATATATTTAGCTTCAAAACTATGTTTAATTTGCTCTAATTGAATATAATGTGTGTGCAATCCATTACTTTAATATGTGTATGGAAACATTATAAATATAGTAGTTATACATTTAAAATTTTGTTTTTGTAATAAAAACCATTTTTTTTAACTTTTATAATAATATTAAGAACAAAATTAAACAGTCAAAAATTTTACATTTTGGGTTCATTTTTCTGACATGTATGTCACAGTTAAAGGGTTAATATTCTCCCAGAGTCCACCTACTGATTTAATTGATAATTCTGTACAGTATGTCAAAACAATTTTTTTCCGTAAACTTCTAAGAGAATCCAAATGATAATTCCAAAACTTCATTGATTTACTTTGGTCTGTAGAACTGAGTATAGACTTTTGGGAGGGTTTTACAGAGAAGAGCAATACATGGATCACACAAATATTTTAAAATGCTATATTAGGTCGTTGTAGAGTAACTTTTAAGAATTTCTGTGCAATTATACGAAATATTAATTCGTTTTGATCAACTCAATGTTTTATTAGAGTGTTTTTGTTCTGTATAAGAATGACTTCATGTTAAAATATTCTACAAATGAACAACACACACTTTAGAAACTCATACGTTAAGCGAATTAGAGTCCATTTTCTTTTTACATTTCATAATACAATTGTTTAATGTTTTTCTAACACTTAATGGCGTCCTCTAAATTTCAAATTTTCTTAATTTAATCAAAAAAGGTTAAATTGATTTTTGACATTGCGTAAACTTTTATCTTTTGATATGAATATTTCAAATGCTTACTGCCAGCAATTCTACGATAAAAATATTCATTTCCCTTTCAGTTTTTTCAGTAAACATTTTCGTAAAAATTGTGTATAAGAGAATAAATAAAAAAAAGTTGTAATGTATATATATCGCAGTAAATTATTATAAAATTTATAATGTTCTTTAATATTGCATTTTACAATTGTAGTAGTTAACGTTCTTCATATTACAGAACGATTATCATACCTATGTTTCTTACTGAAATATTATTTCGATAAAACAAATCACGGATGGATAAACTTTAATCTCTGCTACAAATAACCCATTTTTACTCCAATTCCCTTTTCTGAAATACTTGAAATAACTCCGTACAGTTCACTTCCCATTAACTTAACAATAGCTGCATTGTAAAATCAATAGTCCTGTCTAGAACTGCAAGAAGCGATAGCTACGAAATGTATCTTATTAGCATTTTAATTGGTATACGGAGCCCAAGCAAATTGAAGAGAAATGTTGACCCATAAAATAAATTGTTCCACCAAGTACTTTATTGTTCATCCTGACATTGCCAATGATATGCAAAGTAACAGACTATTTAACATGAAGCTGGATGGATAGTTGATTTTCGATTTCCTTTGCTCATGACGTATGGAGAATTCTCATTAGTTGTGTGTATCTTTCCTGAAGGATATATCCTTGATATCCTTGATACATGCAAAATTCTTTCAAATAATCAAAATAAAAAACTATTATTTTTATGCTTTGAGACTGTATATATTTATGAGGATTCGTAATATTTAATTTAAATTCTGGAATGTTGATTCATTGAAGCAGAGATATTAATGTAGATAAAAGTACAAAATATTTTCCCATTTTTTAAATGATGCAAAATAAGTGAAGAAGAAAAAATACGGAGAAAAATGTGATAGAAAAAGAATTTTGATTTTTAGAAATGTCGAGAAGCGTTTACGAAGTAATATAATGCGTTATAAAAAGAAAAAAAAATAGTATAAAAAGAGAAGTATTTTGTATGAAATTGAAGAAATAAATTCTGCAGAAAAATGTTTGATAATATCAAAGAAGTTTGTGTAAAATTAGAATTTTGCAAGGATTGAATATTTTAATGAGCATTATGGTAAAGCAATTGAGAGATATTTCGAAACGAGTTTGTTCTGTTTAATCTTTTAAAATTCCTGAAAATTAAAAATTAAAATCATATCTTTTTAATATAATTTTAAATTATAATATACAAAGACATTTAAATATTATTCTAGACATCTTAGTGTGTTTTATTAATGGTTTTTAGAACATTTTTATGAAATCGAGAATGTTATACATTGAAAGAAGTATATTTTACTTTTAAAAGAGTAATCGCTTCTCTCTCGGAATATTTTACAATACATAAATTCATTTCAAATTACTTCAGTTCATAAAAGTTCAATTTATGTATTTATTTAACATCAAAGATATTTATTCCGTGCTTTTGTACTATATCGAACATTTTAATTTAATTTCTTTCTTAAAATTCATCCATAAATATTTGGAATTATTTTTAAAAATTTAAGACATTTTTTTTTATAATTGGAAGGGGAAAAAAAACTTTGTACTTTATTTAAATATCTACTGATTTCTATTCTATTGATTTCTTTCTTTTTTGTGAATTTCATAGAGTTGCTATGAAATTCAGCATTTTATATTTTGTATAAAGAATTTTTATTATATGCAGGAGTATTTGCTTTAATATATTTTACCACTATAATACAGTATATAAATTCATTTTAATTTCTTTAAATTCAAAAGAACTCTCAATTTCTGTTTTTACTTAATACCTAAGTCATTTATTTCATACTTCATAAGAATTTTATTTAATTTTTTGATTAAAACTCACTCACACAAATACTTGGAATTACTGATTTAATGCCCGCTTTTAATAATTTAAAGGGGAAATGTTATTATTTTTATAAAAATAATAACATTTTCAATCTTCAACATTTATCTTGATAATATTTTTATGAGGCTCAGGCTGAATGATTAATAAAATTAAATTATCATCTGGTAGACTATCAAGTTTTTGTTGTAGACATCAATTAGATCTATTTAAATTAAAACACTACATTCGTCAAATCAAATATAATTAAATGTATTCCACTGCAAAAATAACCAATTAAAATTCTTCGCTTATTCTTGAGGATTCAGTTTAGAAAATTAGCAGCCCCAATGTATTACGGAAGTTATTTACTCCCAAATAAGTTATTCTTGTTAATATTTGTAAGTGAGAGTAGATAGAAATCTATTCTTTTATTTTGTACAGAATGAATGTTGACTAGAGATACACTATGGTCGGTGTAAGTTTATTTCAAAGTCAAATAATTAACATTACAATAAAAGTCAAATTAACATACGCATAATTCCTAAGCTCCTTTTTTCCAAATGAAATGAATTTATTTGTTATATATTCCTCAAAATATTTAATGTTATTTTTGTAATTCACAGAAATTGTGCATCGATCACTAATAACACTTCAGACTACAATTGCTATTAGTTTAGTTTATTTAAATAGAATTTGACTTACCATAATTTAATTTGTATCGTTGATTTTTTATTACTTTTATCAAGATCCCCCAGTTTAAAAAATCAAGAGTTTGTAAGTAGTTCAGATATTAACATTTAATCTTAACATAATTAATCTTCATTCCTTTCTTATATAACTTTATTCACCAAAATAAATCCCTATCTATAAATAATAGAAATATTTACTTAGAAATCTCATACTGAATTCATTTAAATCAGTATTTGATGAAGAATACTCTTTAAATTTAGCTTATAAAATATTTTTTTAAAAAGAAAGAAAATATATTACAGTTTATGTAAAAAAATATTGAATTAAAGACACTTCTTAAGAATACTCACAAGCAAATATACTGAATTAATGCCCATCTTTCTCATCTTAAAAATACCTTTTTCAATGAAAACCATTCTTTGTTTTACTTCATAAAAATCAACCGATCTTAATAAAAGAAGAAAGCTTGACTATCCTAATTAGAGAACTTACCATTAACAATCATCAATTTTTTCTTCTTGCTTCTTCCGAAGTACTGCTTCTTATTTTATTTTCTCTGAGTGTATCATTACTCTTTTGAATGAAAGTAGCAGAGATTTTTTAAAAAATGCACTTATGAAGAACTTTTTTTGTTCATAAAAAAAGACTTTAGAAATCTATGAATCAAAATCTGCCAGGATCATTTATCTATCTTTCTTAACTAACGATCTGTCTTCTGTAAAATAAATCTCTCATTAATCGTTAATGTCACTGAAAATTTTTTAAATTTTTGCGACTAATAAAATATGTGCATCCAGTCAAGTGTGGTATCTTCAGGAATTTATCCAAATATCTCTGATAAAGGGTAGAAAAAAAGGTTCTAGTTTCCATCCATTTTGCAAAGACATGGTTCCTAAATACACTGTGGGCCGCGGTTGCCAAGTGGTCATGGTAACGGACTTGTGGCTGGCGGGTCTTCAGTGGTACTGGGTTCGAGTTCGAAACCCAGTACCACTGAAGACACGTCGAGTAGGCGAGTGATGCACGTTAAATCTGTCGAGAGCTACCACACGACACCAACCACCCGTTGGTGTGGTAGTTAGGAGAGAGGGGTGCCAGCTCAGATGTCGTCCGCGTCACTTGACCATGGTTCAAAATTACGAGTTCTGTTGCTGAATAGTTTGACGTTAATATCACTTAAATACACTTGAAATAACACCAAACTTTCTCAACGTATTTTCAATCGATAATATTAAGAATATTCTTCTTGATCAGCAAAAGATTGGAGTTTGGTAACAGGGAATAAAAATTACGAAATTCCGATAACCATGCTACATAAAACCGTACTTCTCAAAGTTTCAATATTTGATGCCCATATTCAACCACAATTTTTATCTCACCCCTTTTGTTCATATATAAACAATGTATTGAATTCGATAATGTTATACTAAGATGCGCTAAAGCTACAACACGACATTTACCTTTTAAAAACTACCAGCGCATATAAACATCTCTCTCAGACAAAGCATTAAATGCCCCGCACGTATTTAAACATCTTTCTGAAGTACGATTTTTTTCTATGCAGTACTATCCATAAAATTATTCCGAAGGCTTTGGAATACAATAAAAGGACCTTGACAGTGTGTGTGTTTGCGAATGATTTATTCATTTGAAAAGGTTTTCTTATTCATTTCTCCCCCCCCCTCCTTCATACATCACATGCGAGTGCCTACTTGGAAAAGGGTTGCATTCAGGAGCGAATAGCGTAACTATTAATAAAAGTCAGGTAAGAGATTAATTATAAATTAAACAAATTATCAAGATAAGCGTTAATATTTGTATATAATTTCATATAGGACAAGCCCACGGGATCATTGGTAATTATTAATGTTGTTCTTAACTTATTATTGTTAAAGTAATTATAAAATACATTGTGAAGTCCTAATGCATTAATAAGTGTATTACATCGGTGTAAATGCGCATTTTACTTTTTATTATCTCAAAATGTATTTTGTTTGCTTACTATCAGAAAGTTAATAATTTTTTTAAATAATATATTGTTTTCTATTTTTCAATATGCTCTTTCCCCCCTCATAAAGTTATCACGCTCTCCTAGGAGGGCGAGCCCCACAGTTTGAGTAACGCTAACATAAACGTATTGGGTAAACAATAATTAGAAAATTTTGGCGCTTAGTAACTGATCACGTGTTTTCACACCCTTAGTTACGTTAAATTATTTAATTGTTCATGTAGTTCAAATTTCCATTTCAGATATTACCCGAATCAACTATCTGACCTTTCTCCACATTCTGAGTAGAAATTTTCCAATCGAGATTGTTTAGTACCCATCGTGATTCCCAATCACCGAAGTCAGCTGTAAATTGATAATTGGTGAACGACTTCACTGCAAATGATTTGCCTTAGGGAAACTTTGGTCTGACGGATGGCATTTCGAATTGAATGTTGTCGTTGGGCTTTCGGAATTAGTAATCAAATACGGAATAATTCGTCCGAAATAACAAACAACCGTAGATGCAGAGGTTGTTATTGCCTTTGGATACATCCGATACATCTAGTTTCAGCAATCTGCCAAAGCTTACATGTTTAGTTGTTGCTTTTTGACGTCTAAGAAACAAGTGAGGTGCGTTTTAGAATGTAAATTTTAATCATATGATTCATTTGAAATCTGTTGGGAGAAAAGTGTAAAGTATTGAACTACTTATCTGTTTCGCCGGCGCAAATATCTCCAAGTTGGCGTAATTGGCGACAACAAACAATATATGCAAAAGAAGTATAAAAATATTAGTTCTCATTGTTTTTTTTTATTCATTTTTGATACATTGTGAAAAAAAAAACAATATTGATAAGAAATGACCATCACTGCTTTTGAAAATGTGGTCTTAAATTTTACCAGCGATAATATTCTGTTTGGCATCAATTATAGCATTTTTAGCGACTTTATCACCAACGAAACGACAAATTATTTGTATTGATTGATGTTTTGGATGCATTGACAAACGGTAAACAATATTTTAGAGCTGAAGGTGCCTTATATCTTTAATTTCAGATTTCTGCTGCCATTCCTGTTCATATACTGATAGAGTAGAAACGCATGAGAGTAATT
Source organism: Trichonephila clavata (assembly GCA_019973975.1). NCBI lineage: Eukaryota > Metazoa > Arthropoda > Arachnida > Araneae > Nephilidae > Trichonephila > Trichonephila clavata. Next base: position 140,115 of record BMAO01022411.1, on the reverse strand, counting down.
TTAATTCATGAAATATTTTGAAATTATATTTATGCGTTATAAACATACCTCTAAAAGAAGTTTGTATAAAACTAATAAGATAAGATATATATATATATATATGTATGTATGTCATGATATATTGTTATAAATAAATCATGACTATAGTTATCTTATGTTTTTAACTATTTTTGTATGTTTTTGTAATACATATATATAGAGGATCCGTAAAATGTACTTAATCCTATTTTTGCTGGTCCTAATTCAGCAACAGCTTTAGAAATCATAGTAGGTTTCCATTTTAGTCCATAGACTCTTTTGGTTTCTTCCATTTTAAAGTTCTAACTCTGTTTCCTGTTATACGTAAGTTGATTTAAATCTAGTACAATATTCATCCTCACCATTTATTTTATAGATATGTTTCTTACAATCCAGTTTCCATCTTTTAGCTTTGTTGGTTGTATAATTTTGTCCTGTTATTTTTTCTTTTTATTATGCTATTATATATATATATATAGTAAAATTTGTAACCATTATTTATTGTTTAAAAAGGAAATAATCTGTATTAATATATATTACACAGTACTCGACAAATAACAAAAATATAAATAAAAACATTTTTCGGTGCCCCAATTAGTTGGAAAGAGAGAGAGAGTTTCACTTTATATTTTAGATCTGATACCAATTAGTTTTGATGATATTAAAAGTGTCTCTATTGTTTACTCTTTTTTTTTAGTTTCAAAACATATGGCTTTGCAAATTTTGTTTCCTCCGACTCAGATTTTTTTTTTAAAAATGTCATGCTATATCAAGTCAAATATTTATTACATTGTTTTTTCATTTTTGTATTATAAACGTTGGTATGAGTTTATAGATCATAAATATTTCAAGTAATTTGTTATATGTAAAAATTAATATTTTTAGATTCTTTCTATTTTTTATCGGATTTTTAAGCTATTTACAAATATTAACCTACCTATGTATAACGAAAACGGTAACTAAACATGTACTGCATCCTCATACTTTACACATCACACCACAAGTGGATTTAAATCATTTGTTTCATTACAAGTGTAGAAAACACATTATATTTTCTTAACTTCAAACCAGAACTAAAGCCCATGATTTTAAATATCTTCCCAAGAATTATATATCATGATATTTCAATAAAGCCGGTCAGTAGAATTCCTAATAAATTTTGTATCACGTTAAAAATTATAATGTTTTTACCCAAACAAATTAAAGACACTTATACAAATTTCAAAAATAGAGATATGAATGAAAAATAATAGCTTGTGAGAGAGTTATATTAACATCGCAGTAGATACCAATACGATGAGGACCACACCAACTGGAGGACATTGAACCTCAACAGAGTTAACGTGTATCGGCTCCCTTTACATGTCATGTCTTCTGTGGTACCAGGATTCGAACCCGAGCCACTCTGATCACGAGTTCGTAACCATATCCACTAGGATACCATAACCACAATAGTAACTAGTATAGATTTCTTAAAAAGGCGCTGTTTACATATCGCTCAAAAGTATACGGATTTAAATACCCTCGCCACGAATACACAGACATAGCGATGTGGTTATTCAAATTTTACAAAGATATATATATATATATATTATAAGTCCAAAATTAGACATGGAAAATATTTTACATTCTCCCCTCCTCAAGAGATACTCAATTACTTCATTATTCCTCTTTTCGCATGAATTTCGACCAGATATGGTAAGTGATGAAATTAATGAGCTGAAAGATCCCCGACAGGAAATTACCTAATAAATAGAATCTTTCATCTCCCGGACTATCTTGGTTTAGTAATGAAAAGATTATTCACAGCGTAAATGCGCAAATAGAGGAAGTCTATGGTGAAGAGAGTTTCTAAATTTAATTAAGTAGTCCAATTAGCGTTATATTTGAGGTTGTGTAATTGAATAAGCAGAATGAAAAAGTCATCTATGCACTGAATGGAAATTTTCTCCATTAAAATAAAGTAAAGCAACAATAAAACTTTTTAAAAAATATTTTACTTTTGATAAAACCTGAACATAAGAACATGAGTTAATATCACAATAAATAAGAGGATTAGACGATTATAAAGTGATGGAATTTATACAGTGCTAGATATGATAAATAATAGTAATTCTGATTTTGTTAAAACGATTTATAATTAAAGCCAACACATTGGGGAATAGAATTATTTATGAAAAGTTAAGATAAAATAAGCAATTATTTATGATAAAAACATCAAGATAAATACCTTACGTATTATACCATCGAGAAATTTTGCCAAATGAAAAGACTTAGCCAATTCAAAAAAATTCGCCAAATGTTATAATCTTTCCTTTTTTTCCTGTGTTCGAAGATGAGCTGGAACTGTTTCCATTATTGGCTATATATCGCGGCATATGGCGACATCCTTTGATTTGACGAAATTGGCCGATGATTTTTAATACGTAAGCACCAAATAAATAAAATGAAAATGAATGGAACACTTCATAAATATAATGTTTACAAATTTTATAAAATCAACTATATACTTGTCAAAATGACGTCAATGTCTTCTAAATGAAGCTTGAAAAATTAGGTGCTAGCTCAGATGTCGTCCATAGCACTTGACCATGGTTTAAAATTATCAAACCCGACGTCAATAGCTGCCATGTGGCTTCAAGTTAATACGTTTATTTTCAATCCATCACGCGTAGTTAATCTTCTTTCTTTCAAATGGGCTGCATTTTGGCAACCAAGCCTTTGCAGTCACGTCAAGTCCCTAAATACGTTAGCCATTTCATTGGTGGCACCATCAAGTGGATGCTTCTACTATCAAGAATTTTACGCTCGAATTCATTTAATTATAATTCCCCTCGGATGCCAAATATTGCTGCGATTTTAATTTTGCCGAGAGTACCAAAATCAAATTGATACTCAAAGGATCTTTTACATACCACACAATCATATGGCATGCGTACCTTCGATTTTCGATTTTTATCCAGAGAATCTATCGACTCCTCTGGTGACCGAACCCACAATCTTGGGGTAACGAGACTGATACAATACCGCTAAGCTACCGAGCTGACAGTTAAACCACGTAGTTAAACTTAAAATTAACACGACTAAATTAAAAGTTAGGACTAAATATATATCATTAGAAAATTTTTTAAAAAATGGAATACATAGAAGAATATTGATGTATTAGGAGTAAAATTTGAAAAATATTTATGAAATATTTGAATATTTTGCTATATATAAATATGCCATCATGAAATTTTAAAATAAGATATCGTGAAGGTTATCAAGTTGTTGATTTCAAAATTCTCAAGTAAACCGATAGCTAGAAAACACAGTAGACATTTCTGCAATTAACTCCTTCCATTTTCTTCCCTGGTTTATGGACAAAATATATATCAAGTTTTTTATGCATATTTTCAAACATGCAAATCTTTTTGAACATAATAATATCGTTCACATACAAAATCCCCAAAAAATTAATGTAAAAAACATTTAAATAAATGAGTAATTTACCTGTAAAGCTGGCTTTTTGTATTGCAGAAATCATTAGCCTTTGGAGTCAGTTCGCACTAACTATAAATATAACGCTTAGAATACCTAGCTTTTATCTTGAAGAACAAATTTTATTTACATATTTTGCATTTACAGAAATGATTATGAAATTATTAATCAAAAGTTGATCGTGTATGCCAAATTCGAAAACATGTCCCAACATCGTAATCTGGATAGTAGAAACTTGTTTATCTTCTTACATTCTTCCTTTTACTGTCTCTCTTTGAGCAGCAAAAATACATTTTCGTATTGGATTAGATTTCTTTTCTGTTGTGGGAATATAGTCAAAGTCAGCAAAAGGGGTGCTCAGCAAAAAGACGTCCTTTTTTTTTTTGCACAAAATCCCACCCAGAGGTAATTTTCAATAATACGAAACTATAAAAGTCATATGTGAAATAATTCGGAAAAGACCGATTGAACAATTAAAATTTTCACAGTTCCCGAGCTACACTCGGGATGAGATAGATTGGTACGTTATGCCTGCCCGAGCTCAGCTCGGGAAAAGCCGGGAAAGGGTTAATTGAAATTTGCGTGAAATTCAAGAAACACTTCGCAAACAATCACAATAAACAATCACAATAATCACAATAAACAATCACAATAAACAATCACAATTTTTCAAATATTACAGCAATTTAAAATCACTCGCAAGTTTGCTAATCTGAAACCTTTAAATTTCAGCGATTCTGCATTTCAATCTTCCAAGGTGAGAAGTGATGAATAGGAAAATGTCAGATATTTACATGATTTAAACAGAATGCTGACTCGACACATTCTATCGCCAAAGCTCAACCAATCCGGCTTTCCCTCCGATTAACCAGACGATATGGCTGAGGTGAGATCGGGGGAATGAAGTGAAATATTCCTAAATGGAAATTTCCTAATACATAGAAATTTCCCCTGCTCTTTCATTATCGGGGTTTAATAATTTCGGGAGAAGGAAAGATGCGAGATCTTAAAATAATTCACAATAGAAACTGACAAAACTGAGAAATTTACGGGTTCAGTTCGGAAGAGTTCGGAATTTAATTAAATTTCTAGAGAAAGGGAAGTCTGTGGCGTGTGAATTCACGGATTGTACTGTCGTAAAAAATCGCTTTGAATACAGAACTGACAGTTTTTTTTTGAACATTTTTTTAAAAGAAGAAACCGTATTAATACTATAACTAAGTCTAGTAAGATTAAATATAAAAAAGATAAAATCTCTCTCTATTTTTTTATTTTGAATGAAAAAATAGAAAGTAAAAGAAAGATAAAGGAATATGTATAGATTTAGACATGCTTTATTTTAAGTCCGTAATGAACTTCAAAGCTTTTGCACAATACATAGAATCAAATTTTATTTATCTATATTTTTCTGGTCCAGCGCACATGAATATACAGACACGCCTACATTCAAGACAAAAAATATTTTTGACCAAGCCCACTGGAACGAGTTCATGGGGTCGTTCGAACCACAGTAGATTGACTGCTTAGAAAGGGATTTTCCTACCCTAAGAGTGACTAATTGGAAAACCATAGTAAAAAAAAATAAGAGGTGGCTGGAGGAAAATTTTTGAGAAGGCCAAGTCCTCAATGGGCTAGTACACCATTAAAGAAAAAAAATATTTTCACAGCACTAATATAAACATAGCACCGAATATACAAAAAAAAATGCAAACATTAGCTTTGTCTCTGGTGAGAGGAAGCAAAAACCTTACAAGAACTCTGATTTCGGAGAAATAGAAGCAGAAAAATTTAAAGCAATAAATGCAATGAATAATGCAAATATTTCATTTTTTTGTTATTTGTTGTATTAAATGAAATTATTTTTATTTATTTTTATGACCTTGCTTGGACTAGTGGAATAATAATTAGCTTCACTATAACAAAAAAAAGGGTTATTTCATGCAACGGATGCGTAATCATTCTCCATGGTCACATGATAAAACGACACTAAAAGTGGCTCTCCAATGTCCAAACTTCTACTCCTAACCAATATTCTATCTTGGGTAATAATGTTTCAACAAATTCCAACAGGAACTTAAATGTAACATCATCGAGAATTTAAGAAAAAATAAAATAAATGTCCTTGGAACTATCTGATTAAATATTTCTTATCGCAATTTACAAAACTCGAGGGGCACTTTATGACAATTTTGGTTTGATTAGTTATTTTATTTATTCAAACTCATACTGATTTTGCTTAATCTGTGCTATAGGATATTCTTGTTTTCAATGTATACGTTGCCGCTAAGGTGTGAGAAATCCATTATTTCATACAATAACTAGGTATTTTGTAAAATAACTAGACAAATCAGTTAAAAAAATAAAATTATTGAGTTCTACGATTTACCTAGGTATTCTATAGAATAACTAAGTAAGTATAAAAAAAGTATAAGAAGTAAGTATAAGAAAGTAAAAAAATAAGTATAAGAAAAGTTTACACAATGTTTTTACGAAGCAACAGTCTTTCTTCCCGACGTGCATTTCTTTGTTGGTAATATTTAAATATAACTATTTGTGCAACATATTCTTTTTTTCCTTTCTGTTTAACTAATGTTAGCAATATGAGCAATAATAAATTATACCATCTGATTTTCCGTATTATTTATCAATTAATCATCTACATTAGAGATAAAAGTATTTTTTGAAATGTTTTTGTTATTAATAATCGATTAATTTATAAAATAACTTTGATTTTTTAAAGTTTAACACTTTCTAACGGTCAATCATTAGATATTTTATAGAATAACTAATTGTTTCATTGAATAACTGGATAAAGTATGAAATTTTTCATCTTTTTTATACTTTAACTGACTTGTCTTGTTAGTTCATGAAATATCTAGTTATTCTATGAAATAATTGAACTTTACACACACTATAACGGTAACATTTGTAGCTAAAATAATGCTTTGATTTAATATTTACAGATTGTTGCTTCTTTTTTCAAGAATTAAGCATACTTGAAGAGGAATGTACTGAAATGTCTCAAATAAAGATTGTTTCATTAACTAATACAATTTCTTACTTCTTATGCAATTACAAATACTATATCATTTAAATGACTAATTATTTATAACGATATATGTCTTCATCAATATACAATATATATTTTAACCTTGCGGTTATTGCTTAATTTTTCTTTGTGATATAGAATACTAGACCAGAACTTTTTTGAAACCATCGAATGGAGCGTAAAATATTTATCTGATTAATACTAGAAAGGTTTATTATTTGCATGAAAACACAATTCGTTAAAAATAATTTATTAATATTGAAAAAAAAACTTAATTATGAGGGAGCTGAAATTGGGAGACCGAATTTAAAGTTCAAATTTTTATCGGGATGAATTCAATATACCGTATTTGTTCGAACCTAAGCCACCACCGATTTTAAGAAGCACCCAAAATTATAAACAAGTTTCGGTGAAAAATGAAGAAAAGAGTGTAAAAGGGTTTATCGATATGCAATTTTACGAAATTAAAATAAATTTAAAATGAAAATTAATATGAAGTGCAAAAAATTAGTTATTTTACCAATATTATAAACTTTTAAATACATACATGAACCTGTAAATGTTGTAAATTGCCCCATCAATCCAATTTTTCCCCCTTCGATTCTAAGCCGTGCCCAATTTTCAGCAGAATTAACATTGGAGAAAAGTACGGCTTAGATTCGAGTAAATATGGTATTTGAATAAGAAGAAAAATATTAACTTTAAATGCCGATTTACTTCTAAAAGTCCAAAAAAATCCAAACACTCTCAAAATATTGTAAACTCGAAATATTGTCATTTTCAATTAGTACGCATTCTAAAATATTGAAAGCAAAATTTAACTGTAGAAGAAAAATTAGGTGAATCCTGATTCCAAAGATATTCCTTCAAAACACACAGAACTGATTCACATACACCCTTTTCTCCTTATTAAGCAGAAGATATATCTGTAGAACGATCAAATGAACGGACAGAAATTTTCTGCACCGGTTATTTTCTAATAAATAGAATTTTCCATCTTTCTCTCGCTCTTTCGATTTAATAATACTGACGGTGAGAAGGATTCGCAGTCCTAAAATAATTCGCAGCAACGGAATTAACAAACCGGAGTGGTTCGTCTTCACTAAAGTGTTTCGAAATTTAATTAAATCGTACAATTAGTGACGCATCTGTGGTGACAGTTTGCGGATTAGGAGTAGAGGAGTCACACTAAATAGAAAATGAAATTTCTCTTGGTTCAATTGGTAAAAATTAGATTTTCTCTTTTGTATAGTATTTTTAACAGGATTATTTTCTTTTAACATTGGATTAGTATTAAAATAAAATGTAACATTATTTTTCATATAAGAGTAGTTTTGAGATTTTCTTTACTCTTTCAATAAGAAATTTCTTATCAATTAATTTATAATTTTTTTCGTAAAATAAGACATTTATATTTGGGGGGTTTAAATTTATTTAACTCTTTTTCAATTTATTGAAATTTGATTCCAAATATTCCATAATTTTTTAGATAAAATATTTGATAAATAACTTTGAGCAGTTTATTGGATATATAAAAGAAACTTTTGTGACTATTACAAATTATTATACATGCAAAAAGTTTTTAATTAACTTTCTCTACATTCTGGCAAAATTTATTAAAATTTGTAAACTTTACAAGATATTTAGACTAATAATAAACTTATCTTATATATTAATGCAGCAATTAAACTAAGTTAAGTTATTTATTTACGAAATAGCTTTAAATTATACGTTTAATTAATGTTAATGCTACAAATTAAATAAATGAACATTAAATAACCCAATCAGTAACTATCTTTTATTTCCTTAGCTGTGGAGGGGTTTGAATTTTTAATAAGGCTAATGGAATAATAATAAAGCTAATGTAATAAAAATAATAATGCTAATAAAGCTTTAATAAGGCTAATGAAATAAAATAGTATTTATTTTTTATCATTTTTGTCAATTTTGTTTCGTTGCAGGTGCATACATTGAAAATTAAACTCTTTTGTTTTAAATAAAAGAGAAGTAGAAAATAATTTATAACATATACATAATGTTCACATATCATACATTCTAGTTTTAAGGTATCTGACTACCCTAAAATTGTGAATTTTGCCGAATATTGACAATTTTTTATGAATTTATTTTATAGGCCATCTTATTAGCTTTATAAAAATATCAAGTTCATTATTTTCCGTTCACTAGAACAAAAACAACAAGTGTTTTAGTAAATGCAGATGTTACTTCTATAAGCAAGATGTCATACTTTAAATGCGTTTTTTTTTAAAATTCTCAGACGGAGACAGCGATTCCTCAAAAAGTTTTTAAAATAATTAACTGATATTTTTTGTGTATGTTCTGTATAATAATAGAATAGTTAATGTTAATAGTTATTTATGAATGTTTTATGAAAAAAAGTATGAGCAGGAAGGTCAATGGAAGACAAATTTTTAAATAAAAAATCAAAATTAATAGGTATCTAGCTGATCAAATATGAATCTCATCAACAAATAGGTCTTCTTAGATCATTAGAATATCAAAACTAATTAACGTAGCTGTAATTAAACAATACGTACGCATCTAATTATTTCTAATTAAATCACTAAAATCGGAAGAGATAGAGAGGAAAGTCACTTATTTATAATTAGAGCACATTTTTTTCGATAGACAAATTTCGAATGACAATTCAATTTTTTGTACTGATTAGCTTTTATATTCTGCAATATTGAGTAAATTTAAAAAAGTGGATTAACACGAAAATGTAATTTTGAATCATAATATGTATCCAGGGTCGTCTTATGGCATGGCCTAACTGGACCCAAGCCTAGGGCCTCGCTCTCGGGGGGGGGCTCATTCCGTTCCGAATAAGTTTTAATAAAATCATGATCCAGATTATTTTAATAATAAAATATTATTCCCGTACATATTCTGTAAAAAGCAGGAGAATTTCAAACTGCATGTCAACTGGCAAACGTAGTAAGACTGTATTATTATGTGATGACTGCTGTCCATGTCAAGGCCTAGGCCTTATACAATAAGCAATCATTCAACTCATTTAGTCGAAATGGGCCATCGGTTGATTCGGTTTGTGCCTATGTTTTTTAGATTGCGAGTCGTGCGAATTTTTTAGTTTCCAGTTACCGTTTGAACGAGTATTTGACAATGCATGCTACTTTTAAAGATCTCAGACAGGGCCTACTTTTTCTTAGGGGCCCAGGGCCTTAAATTGCCTTAAGGTATGTATTGTATACCAAGTTTCAGAAAAGTTGTTTGTTCAGATTTATTTTTATAACTCTTTAGAATACTTACACTTTAAAACATGGAATGGCTAGTATTAAAAATAAAAGTTGTTAGGACAGAAGTAATTTTGAAAAATATAATAATCCGAACCACATTTACAAGAATGTTTATTAAACCTGAAAAATAAAAATTGGATTTAAAAAATGCTGAAATATTAAACTTTTAATTTTACTTACAGATAATTAACAGCTAAAAAGAATTGTTCAAAAAATTTATTAACAATAGTTTTAATTAGTGAATAATTAGGTAGAATAATTTTAATCTACAACCAAGCAATTATTCAACTTTTTAAGAAATTATTTATAAGTTAAACATAATCAATCATCGTTAAACGTCCAATTTCAATCATTTTCTTGGATAAATAGTGATGAAATACCGATTTTTTTTTATAAAAAATATATTGATAGATTAATTAATTGTTTTTCAGCATTCCTTAAGTTTTGAATTTATTTGTTGGCTACAAAAATTATTTAATTTTCTGAAGAATTTTAAAAGATTAATTATTATTTTTTTAAGAAAAAAAAAACATTTTTGATGTTTAGCTATTGTAAACCTTCTTTTTTTAGTTGCTTTTACAAATTTAGACCATATCATTGCAATCGTTTGCGTTAAGTTTAATATATTACAGTAATAGTTTGCTAAAAACTTTAAAATATTTATCTTTAAAATATTCAATTAACATAATATAATAAATAAAAAATAAAGTAATAATAACATTTTTAAGTATTTTTTTTTAAATTAAAATTTATTGCAAGTCTTTTTTTATTACTGAAAATTACAATCAGAATTGCAACTGTTCTAAGAACTCTTGTGATTTGTTATATAACATTCTGAAATGAAAATAAAAGATTTTGCAAATAAATTAATTTGTAACAAAAAAAAAATATCACTCATTTTTGTAAAGTTCATAAATCTATAATTTTACTTAACACTTTGAAGACAGGATGTGTGAATCGCCGTCTTTTATTTTTCAAGTGTTGGCGGCAGATGGCAGGAATTCACGTCATTTTCAGAGGCGTCAACAATTACGAAGTAAAATAATCTCTTTTTAAACACTACGTTTTTTTTTTAAATTTGTTTCTAGCGAGATGTTGGAGGAAATAACGGCAGTTATGATGGTATTCAGACTAAATACTTTTCACTGCATTTTGTCTTCATAGTTGTAATCTATTTTTACATATTCTTATTAATTCAAATTCAAGATTATAAACGTGTTTTTATTTGTTTTCTTAAGAGAAATTTTATTATTTGATACATGGTTATATACTGGTCGTTATAAATACTTCCTTAAATATAAAGTACGAATGTTATTTAATAATGATTAACATATATATCCCCCATCCCATGAAAAATTAGCATTATTTTTAATAGCAGCTTTAATATTAATACCTATTAATATTATTTGTTATTAATCTTCCTTTGTTTTTTACTATAATCAACAAAAATTTAATTGCATTTCTTAACTTTCAATGAACACATTTTGTAATGTACATGAATCACAGGATTAGAATAGAAAAAAAATTAGATATCATTCATTGTTTAATTTGAATTATAATACTAAATTTATATTCGGAAAACCTCTAAAAGCTTTATTAATTAAAGTTTAGAAATACTTGACCATTTTTTTGTTCAAAAACAATACAGTTACTTTATTTTATTTATCCAAGTATAATAAACAAATAAAACACAGTAATTAAAAAAAAACTTTTATAGAATTCCGAATGTATTCGTCTAAAACAAATGTTAAATTTTGCAAAATATTTTAAACATTAAAAACTAAAAATTGATTAAAATTGTAAATTTGAAAGAAAAGAAAAAACAAAACGTTAAAACCTTTTAAATATTTCATGTTCGAAGCTTTTAAAAAATTAAAATGTTTGGATGGAAAACAATATATAACAGCATACATAAAAACGTTCGTGTACAAAAACGTTTTCAATTAAAAATCAGGAATTTATTTCAAAATATGAAACAGGTTTGAAACAGGTCTCTAAGCCGACTAAAACAAACAAATAAAGTTTTATACTTTATTCTTTTTCCTTAAAATAGCATTATTACAATATATTATTGTATATATATCAAATGTTAGGAATTCATATTTAAAATAAATCATAATAAAAACATTCAGTACTTATGTATTATACCATCGTCTAATTTCGTCAAATCGAAACACGTTGCATAGTGCTCCAATATGCAGCCAATAATAGAAACAGTTCCCGCTGATGGTTGAGCTTATTAATAATAACGATGGTAGCATTTGGCGATATTTTTTGAATTGGCGAAGTCTTTTGATCCTTAGCACATTTTTTTTAAATTTATAATATCATAATTGTATCTTTTGATAAATGAACTCTTACGTCCGTATAACTTATTCTACTGAAAATGATCTAGAAAATCATCCCACATTTCTAATTTACTTAAAAAATCTATGAATTTTTTAAAACAATATAAAGAAATTTCTTTCATATTCCTCACTAATTAAAAATTTTATCAAAATGCTGTTTTATAAGGGTGGAATTCAATATCTTTAACTCTTTCAACATGTTTTTTTTTCAAGTTACTCCTCACCATTAAAATTTCCATTCAAGATTATATGTTCTAATGTAATATAAACATAACTTTACATGAATATAATCTAATTTAATTATTTAAAAATGAAAAAAACTTCATTCGTATTTTTTAATTTTGTTTTATAATACATTTAACGTTTATTTAATTAAATCATCACTATAACTTAGATAATTTGATTTCTAAATTATACCAGCTATAAGAAGAAAATATCCAATCATTTTATTTTCCAAACTGATATTAATTTCTAATACATTGATATGACATTTTTCAAGTATGGAGTTTATATCTTACAAACTCACTTTTAAATATAACTTAAGGGTTTCCGACTAGTTACAACAACATTTAAAAAAAAAATGGGGATTTTTTGTTGTTGTTGTTTTAAGACTTGTTTAGTACATTTGAAGAAGTAAGAAGAGATAAAAATTATTATTAATAAAGTGTTGAAAAAAGAAGAAAAATTTACAAAACATAACATAAACACGGCCCATTCTGTACCAAAAGTTTATGAGAAATTTTCAATTTTTCAATTCTGAAGCGTTGTTATGTTATTCATTTTTATAATGACGTTCACAGCGTAAGAGATATTTTAATTTTTACAAGAACTAGAGCATTTTTTCTTAGTTATTATATGAAGTTGCTTAAAATAACAGTGATTATATTAACATAAGGAACTGTAATGAAACAGTGATTGATAAATATGAGAGTTGAAACCCTTCTACTATAATAAAGAACATACACAAAAAACTTCAGATAATTATTTTCAAAACTTTATTAGCAATCGCTGCCCCTGTTTGATCATTTAAAAAAATCACTTTTCGTGTAAAATGCGTTTTAAAGTATGACATCTTGCTTAAAGTAATGGCATCTGCTTTCACTAAAACACTGTAGTTTTTGTTCTAGTTAACGGAAAATAATAAACTTGGTATTTTTATAAAGCTAATAAGATGGCCTATAAAATAAAACCATAAGCAATTTGTCAATTTTTAGCAAAATTCAACATTTGGGGATAGTCGGATACCTTAATATTCATTCATAGTACAATTTATTTGTTGAAGTCAAGCCAACAGACATAGAGATCAGCATCAATCATAAATAGCTCCATATATTTTGCAAAGATAATTCTGTTACACCTCGGTAGCATTCTAAAATGTTATTAAGAACGTTTCCAAATTCTTCTGCAGACAATGTCTCAATAGAAAACGAACTTCTCCAGACCCAGAGACATTCAAATTAAATAAAAGCAGTGAACCCTTAAAGCAGGCAAAGTTTGAATTCCACTCTTAATTAATCTACGAACAGAACAATTTAATCTAATGAAATCTAAATATTATCCCTGAGGTTCCCTAATAAATGGATCTCGTTAGGCAGAACAATAATTCTAGGAATGTGGACCAAATATGAGGAAAACGTTAGCGGTAACTGGATGTACTTGATTCCCCTTGCAAATGAGGTAACCAGGGAAAGAGAATTAGATTTAAATTATGGGGAAAGGCTAGATGGATGTAAAAATTGCTTCTGTAGAGATTCATTTCCATAAATCTTGTTTCTGTACATGCAATTGGGATTGGAGGCTATTATTAATGATTTTTTTAGAGAAGATATTCTTTACGGCTATTTCTTTCTTTCTATGGCTGGTATTGTTCTCAGGCCTTTGGATTATTGATTGACCCAGTTTGTTAAGAAAATGTTTTTGTACATTCTGTGGAATTTTCTCTTGCGTGTTTTACGCTTTTGGAGTGTAAATTGCTTTTGTTCTACAAGCGTACATAATGGCAGTGCTTACGCCATCTCCTGTTAATACATGCATTTACCTTTTAATAGAAAAAAGGAATTTCCTTGGATTTAACAAAAAATACCTTTCGTTGTTGCTTATTGTCTAATTGAATTTTTTATCAAATAATTTGAATTTAGTCTGTACAATATTAAGAAAAGTAGCACCAGCTTTTATTTTACACTTGCATCAAGTCAAATAATAAGATGAATTCATTAAGGTATTCGACTACCCTAAAATTGTTAATTTTGTCGAAAATTGACAATTCTTTAATGATTTTACTTTATAGGCCATCTTATTAGCTTTATAAAAATACCGTTTATTATTATCCGTTCGCTAGAACAAAAACTCCAAGAGTTTTAGTAAAAGCAGATGCCCACTACAATAAGTAAGATGTCATACTTTCTATGCGCTTTACTCGAAATGTGTTTTTTTAAATGCTCAAACAGAAACAGCGATTGCTTAAAACGGTTTGAAAATAATTAACTGAAACGTTTTGCGTATGTTCTGTGTAATATAGAAGAGTTTTAACCTACTGTTTTATTACAAAATTTGAGGTCCCTTGTGTGAATAAAATCACAGTTATATTTTAAGCAATTTCTTATAATAAATAATATAAAGTGCTCTAGGTTTCGTAAAAATTAAAATATGTCTTATCCTGAAGGTCATTTCAAAAATGAAAAATATAGCAACACATCAGAATCGAAAATTTATTCATAAACCTATGGTACTAAATGGGCCCCACTTATGTAATTTTTTAAAAAAATTTTACCAATTTTTAAATTTTAAGGTATAAAAATGTGTTTTTCTCTTCTTAATTTTAGCATATTTTTCTTAAAATGTACTAAATAAATCTAAAAGCTGCAAAAAATTTCCATATCTCCATTTTTTTTTAAAAAAAGCTGTTGCCAGTAGTCGGATACCTTAAAAGCTTTTATTTCGTGTAAATGTAAAATTATCATATTATTTTTTTTGTGTGATTTGTTTTCTTTTGTTAGATATTCAATTCTAGCTTAGAAGTGAGCCAACCTACTGGAGGTAAATTTTGTAATTTTAAGCCATTTTAATTATACAATGTTTTCCTAACTTTCTTAACGTTCTAGAATGAGAGTTTAGCCATGCATATATTACATTTATAATAAATTTAAATGTATCCCTAGTATTCAACATGGTATTCCCTCAAAGAATAAGTCTTTAAATCACCCCTCTATAGCCCTTAAACTATAAAGTATCATTGTAAGCTATTAAGTTGTAAACTTTAATTGAAAATCAATAAATTGTAAAATGTAACTGAAAACCATTACAGTTTAAACCAAGTGGTCTAGTTCCTATTAGGTTTGATTTGTTGAGAATGTTCAAGTTTATGCCTTTCTCCTACCAAATATTTATGAATATATTTAAAGCCATTTGAATTACCTGATGCTCAGTTTTCATACATAGGTTGCTATAGATTCACTAATAATTACGAGATTGCACAATTTTTTTGACATTTACAGAGCCTTTTGAATGTTTGTGGGGAAGTTTTTTCATGACTAAGAATATGTTTACTTTCTCTACAAAGCCTTAACATGCAATTTCCTTGGAAAGAAATATATTAAAATGTTACATAAGTCACAAAAAATGAATTAAATCTTGCTTATGTTTCTGGCACAGTCAAACATTTGATATGTAATCAAATATATTTAAAGGATAATATGAACACTTAAATGTTCTTTATCACTTTAAAATAATTTCAATATTTTTGTATTCTAAAAAAAGTTGTATTTTAGCAGCGTTATTTTTATTTTTAAAGATTTAAGGACTTCATTATAAAAAAAAGTAATATAATAAATAACTTTGATATTTTAATATTCTATCTATCTATTCTATTCTATTTATCAACTAATTAACATAAACTTTAAAAAGTAAAGTGCTTAACAAGGTATATTCATCAAGGATTTTAATAAGTATTCTGAGAAAAAAGAATTTACGTAATTTTTTACAGGCTTTCAAATTTATAATGACATTTATCTAGTGATTAAGTTGTGTATGATTATTTTAATAAGTATGTAATTACAGTTAAGTACATACAAAATAAAATAGGTAAAGTCCTAATTACTATATTTTCTTTCTGCCGAAGCTTTATGATCTTAATACCATTAGAATTATATTAAAATGGTTTGAAAAAGTTCACATGAAAAATAAAAAAATGGAAGTATTTTTTCTCCACAATGTCGTATTAAAAATGCATTCACAGTTGTTTTTAATTCAGTAATAATTATGTTTTCATCATAAGACAAAATATTTTTTCTACCTCTTATCGATAACTTTTTAAATAGATGTCCAATAAATTTACATATTTTAATGATTTTTAAACTTCTTATAAGCGGAACCACAATTATTCAAGTTTTAGATAATGATGCAACATTTTATTTATCACTACCCTTTGACACTATTTTATATTTAAATTAAATAAAAGTTAACAGCGTTAATTACTGATACTTGAAGTATCTTTAGAAAAAATAAATTTTTTAACAAACGATACTTTAGAAAAAAAAGAAAAAAACACCCTAGCAATCGTTTTAATATTCTTCATTTAAACGAAGACTTTGGTTTCTGATTTAAAAACTTAGCCCTTTTTCTTTTAAGAAATTCTTTAGAACTCTTACAGAAAGTTATTTTAAAACACTCATAATACCTTTTACATAGATTTCTATTCTTTTAAAAGTTTCCCATAATATAGATTCACATACAATCCGTATGTACACTTTGGATTCATAATAAAGAAATAATTTATTATGATCATCCTAATTCCTTAAGAGCTAAAATTTCAATAAACTCTTCTTTAAAAGAAAGGGAAACGTGTGTCTAAGCCCCTATGATTAAAATAAATGAGTCTCAAAGGAAGTGATATGTGTACTAAATTAAAATGCATTAAAAGAAAATGTGTCAGCTGCAAATAGCTGAAAGCAATCATAATCTATTAGCAAACCCATATTTCTTAATTTTAAGTTTCTCTTTTAAAATATCGTTTTCATCTTGAGAAATTTATTTTAATTCTTTAAATAATTTAAGGGTAAGAAGATGAGGTTTTAGAATAGAGGTTCCATGCAGAAAATGGAACAGTATTATGTTTTTTTTTAATACTTGGATGAGACACTGTTAATTACTTTGAAATAATTGAGCGAAAATTCAGAAAAACAATAATTAAGAATGAATGGATAAAACAACATATGTTGCGAACAGCTTTACTAAGATGATTACACATAGATACACATACTCTTTTTAAAAGCATATTTTTTTTTAAAAAAAAGAAATGTTATGTGTTGTTTTTCCCGCAGATAAATGTCAAATCTGGTGTGATGTAGGATCACTTTGCCACCATCACATGGCTGTTACTCTATTGAAAAAGGTATCCATACGTTTTTTAAAGGTTGAAGAATGAAATGTCCAGTTCGGTCATGATTTGATGTATTGTGATCATGTTCACATTCAGCGTTCTAATTCAAACCATAGATTTTCTATGGGACTCATGCCTAAGATTCGCTTAGACCTGCTCTATTCCTGAACATCCATGTCAGCAAATGCTGTCAGCTATATTGACGTAAGCCCTATTATGTTGTAAGAAGGATAAAAACTTGCATAGCTGTTGCCACAATACAAGCTTGCAGTCAACATTCGAATACAGCCCATAGATGTTCTATGGATTCAAGTTAATCAAGTTTGATCAGCCCATTTTAATTATTGACCATTCATGGCAGAACGCCTAGTCTGCGCAGGCCATGCTGTGTCGATAGGTGCGTGATTCAGTTGAAAGAGGAATGAATCCCTCCAAACAGTTGTCCAGTTTCGGCAGCGCAAAATTACCAAAAATGCCAAGATAGGCTTACGTCATGAGACAGGATTTACATGCCAGTCTTACAGAAGAACATTGATTAGTAATGCCACCCGTTTGAAGCGTTGTAGTCTAACTTGGAGACAACATTCCAATTCAACCCACCAGATGTTTTATGAAAAGTTGATCAGGTTTTATCAGACCTGTTTAGTACTTAAAAATCCATTTCAGCAAACTCTCGTTTGCACTGGTAGGTGCAGTAGAGATAGGAGCACGATCCTGTTGAAACATGAATGAAACCTCTCAAAACTGTTTCTACAGTATAGATAGAGGGAAATTATCCAAAATGTAGAGATATGTTTCCATGTTGACAGTTCCTTGTACAAAAACAAAAGGGTCTAAACCATGAAAGAAAATTCCAAACCAATATGCCACCGTCTCCAAATTTCCTTTCCAGCACAATATATAAAACCGATAAAAGGCAGAAATTAGTTTTTTTTATTATTTGTTGCTTACAAAATCACCAGGTACGTAGAGCTAATAACAAAAAACCTTGAAATTACATGTCACGCTGCGGTAGAGAGTAAAACTTCTGAATTGAATCTTAGTCCTAAAATTATCTCATCCCACCACTTGAAAAAGTTCTGGAACAGTGAATTTAATTTCTACCATTTCTATTGATTGAAAAATTGTTTTTTAATGAGATCAGGACATCAACCCAGGAAATTTCCCTCCATAAAGATCGAAAGACTAACCATGTCTACGATTTAAAAAGCAGCAGGTGATTTTTCCAATATATTGTAAAATTTAATTTTCTTAAGAAAATCCAATTTAATTTCACACATGAATTACAGGAAAATGAGATTGAATATACACACAAACTCTGTGTGTGTGACTTTAAGTTTGTAATTCAATAACACTTAAATTAAAATACATTCAAGAATTCAAGATTTCCAAACAATTCAATTTCTTTTTAAGTGTTTGTAATTGTACAACAATAAGTATCATAAACCTAAAAATTAAAAATGGTATATGAAGTCGGAATAGAACCACATAGAATTTTAGCATTTCCGTAAATTTCACAAAACGTTCGATCCCAGACCAACATCACTTCTCAATTTAAAATGATATTTCTAATATCAAGAGCCAGTCCAAAAAAAGCCAAAGACTATTTCGTCTTCCTGTCAAATAGATGTCATAAAACTTCTATTCATTCAAGTATGTACTTAAAGTGGAAAGATATTACTTCGTGCTTTTTTCCCTTTCAACTTTTCCTTACAAGAAAGCCTGTAAGAGTAATAGACGTGATATAAAAGTGATACTAAGATGAAAGTTCGGGTGAGGAATGAGCCATTTCGTGAGGTATAATCGTCATAAAAGAAGCTCTCTATTCAATTTTTGCCAAAGCATTGTAATGCTCTTTTTTTAGAGAAAGCAATATTTCTTTTTACAAGAGACCATTTTATCAGAGTCATTGGGAAAGTGACTTATGTATGGTTTGTTTCTCTTACACGCAATTTAGATGACATATTAATATTTTCATTTAATTTGAATTTTATTTGAAATATGTAGCAAGTATAAAATATAATTTGTGTAATAAGTCATTTTTATGAATAAAACAGTAAATGAAATTAAGCATATTTCAGTTTTAAAAAACTAATGACTGAATATTTGCAAACTGATTATTAAATTACTGTCGAATTACTATAAAAAACAAAGAGAAATTAAAATTAAAATCTTGTTTCAATAAAATATTTATTTAAACTATTTTAATTTACCTGCACCACATTTATGTTTATATCAAGTATACTTTTCTATAATTACTTTCATACCATTTTGAAACTAAGGGCATAATTATGTAACTTCCAGTTTAAAAATAGGCGATATACATATTATTATTTTTAATTTTAAAAAAGGATAAATAAAATTAATATTATTTTAACTCATTGTTATGTTATATAGTTTTATTTCTTTTCTTCACATCTTCTAAACTTTCAAGTAAGCCATGCGGAAGAAACATAGTAATGTTACTTTGAAATATACTAGTATATATCCTGGATTGACTGCTTCAAATAAATAATTAGATAGCAGAATATTTCAAAACCGCTGAATATCATATAAAGAACTAACGGAGTTCAAATGTGGCATCATGATCAACTGCCGTGAGGATGGACTTGCGTATAGTGAAATTGTCATGCTTTCAGAGTCCAACGGAAGAAGTGGTATCAAATATGCTTGATAGAAAGTTTGTAAGTTCCGAGCAGAACGAAAACTGATACTGTCTCACTGAAGTATAACTTTCTGGAAAGCATTTCAGGAAAGGCAGAAAGTCAGACTTCACAATTTCCCTAATTTTGCACTGGTATTCAGAACTCTCACAATTTGATGTAAATAGGATCATCATAGTATGTTATACAGTCCCCCATCATAACGTCGGGTATCGTCTGGGACCTTATCGGCACGGACCGTTCATCCGTTAGGACACTGAATAAGGTACTAAGGGAGAAGATCGATTCCTTACAGCGTCTGATGGATACGCATCAGTCGTGATAATTTAAACCAGCGTTTCTCTAACTGTGAAACGTGCCTACCCTAGGGGGCTTGATAACCCAACAAGGGGGCGCTAGCATATCGAAAAGTTGAAAATAAAACGTTCTTTAAAAATATTATTGATTTAATTAAATGAAGCAAAACAAAATACATTCTGACATAATAAAAAAATAAAGAAACTAGTATGATATATTAGGTCTACGAGCCAAGCAGGGCATGCCGTTGGAATGGTATCCAAAATGACGGCCTAGCGGCAAGAAATCGTCAGGTAAATAATTGTAAAGAACTGTTTTGAAATGCTGTGAAATCTCTCTCAAATGAAGGATATAGGAAGAGATTGAGAATAACCAACATCAATAAATCAATATAATTTAAAAAATGATATTTGCTAATAGTAATATTATGCAGTATAGAATAATATTATAATATAATTTTATAGTAATTATTATACATAATATTCATATAATATTATATAGCAATGATTAGTATATATAATAATAGTCATATAATGTAATTTAATTGTAATTATAAAAAAGAATAATAATTTTATAGTAATATAATAAAAATTATATATAAGAATATATGATAATCATATAGAAACAGCAAAATAATATATAAAACTAAATTACAGAAAATAATTATAAATCTACCATAAGAATAATTATAAATAAATAACATAATAATAATTATAAATAAATATATAATATTATAAAAAATAATTATTATAAATAAAGAATATAATATGATTGGCATAGATAATAATAATCGTATTTTTATATTATATTTCTAATAATGAAATAATAACATAATATATATTAAAATTAATAATGAATATCAATTAAAAAGTGCCGAAAATTTTCAATATTTCAAAAATTGCAAGCTCTTTCAATGAATTTCATCAAACAAGGAACGTTCAAAAAAGCATTTTAAAAAGAAAAATAAAGTGAAATTGTACTGTTTATAGCAATAATTAAAAACACAGGACTAATTTTTTAAAAAAAATATTCTGTGCAGTATTCACCAACGATTTTAGAAATATCCATATATTCGAAAATAGCACAAAATACAACAGAAGACTATAGCAGCGGTCTTGAAGAACAAATACAATGAAAATAGTTAAATTTTATAAGAAATAGAATTAAAATCGTCTGAAATTAATAGGGTTACCGCGGGTATAAAATAATAATTAAATCTAATATACGTTATCTCCATGGCCATTGATAAAAATATCCAGGTAAACATATTGTAATGTTATCGCCCCTCTTGGCGAACATAAACAACAACTTGTACGTAGACCCATGATATCAAACTAGCACCAAAATAAAATACACATTAACACTGATATAATATACTTATAAATGAATCCGTACTGCACAATGTTTTTAAAAATTTATCTAACTATACCAAGTTAGGAACAAGTTTAAGAATTACCAGTGACCTCATGGGCTATCATATATAAAATTATATAAAAAAAAATTAATATTTATTTAATAATTTGTATGGTTTATAATTAAATTCGTATTGTAGCCTGAAAAGTACATTATTATTGACTTCAATTAATTGTTATTGTTTGGAGGGGGGTGAAGAAAAGTATGACTAAAACTTGGGTTGCAAACATTGAAAGTTTAAGAAGCACCGATTTAAACTGTAACAGGACTCAAAAGATGACTTGTTACCAATATGTATGGCATTAGTTGTACTAGTAAGATTATTGTACCCGAGGGTGTCGACAGAACACGGACAAAGAAATCTAGTTCACAGGGAGCCTTGTATTAAAACCACGATGCAACAAACGGTGAAGAATTGCAGGGGCAGATATACACCTATTCCAATGTTATGCCCACGCGAGAGTAAAGACCAGTATGGTCCGTCATCAACAGGGAAATGAAATGTCTGTGAATCTGTAGTGACGTCAAATTACGTGTCCTGCTGCTGGAGTTTCACTTGTCCAATTTTCCTCCTGATACATCTTTTCCACATGGGCATTAATTCGGTGATATTACGTTTTATGCATTTATTTTCAGTGGTGTTACGTCAAATCTCGGATACAAAAGCTTACCTTAACGGAGGATGATCATGAAACCACGTCAAACCTCGTTATTGTTCATTACAGAACTTTGTATTTATGATGTATATTTACTTCTAATCACACAATCATTCTCAACAGTCACATAAGGATACACGTACTTTAATTCACATTTGCAGTGCCTTTAATACCCACTCACATGAAGTATAAAGGTTATTTTTTTCTGCTTACATATACTTGATCATCTTTTTATTCTTATGTTCTAACCTGTTTGCCCTTCCCTTAGTACCTAAAAACACCGTTTATTTTGCATGATTCATCCAAGGTGTTGCAATGTTCACAAATATTTGTATGTAAATAAATATAAAACGAGAAGGAGAAGTTAAAGCACTATATTTTGTTATAGTTTTGGTTTTGGTGAGTTAGGATTTTACAGATTAATTTTAGCATGACAGTTTTCGTAAAATATTATTTTCTCTTTTTAATTTTGTTTCAGATTAGCAATATCAAAAAAAATTAGGGGAAAGGTTGACATCTTAAAACCATGCTCAACTCTTAAAATTTAAGCATAAGAGTTTTAGCCCTATGCTAAGAGTCTGGTATCATAACAGCTGTTGTCTTATGTCCTGAACTGTCTCACTTTTTCCTCCAGTTATTTCATTTCGGAAGCACGATTTTTTTGTTATATATACACATTATTTTTCTTGCAGAAAGCCTAATAAGACTCATTTTCTACATTTATTTATATACTGTTAACAATGATATCAATATTGTGTATCGAGTATGTTGAAAATAAATTGGTATCCGAGTTATTAATTGCAATAGAACAATATAGAAATCTCATTGAAAATAGTTAAATATATACATCTTACTTGAGGACAATTCGTCAAAATAGACATATAGTGATTTAAAAAATTTTAAGTTAGACGTAAGGAATACAGTTTTTTAATGCACCTTAAGTTCTAAAAATTCCTTCGAGGATATTAAAAGTTACCTTCCGTAAAATTTGAAAAAAATACATCGTCACTTTTAATGACACGAACAGCGTAGCGCATCAAAAGTCCAACTTTGATTTACATTATAGATTTATACAAACTGAATTTCTTATTAATTTTAATTTTGTGTGATCTTAAAACTGAAATACAATTCAGCAAAATATTTGGAATACCCTTAAAATTATTGAATTATTGGAATTTTATTTTTAATTCAAAATTCCATTTGTTTCTCTGTTATTTTATTTCTAGAATTCTCTACTGTGATCTCTTAACAACATATAAAAAGGATTGATATCTTTTTTACCATCTAGCATGCTCTGAATTCCGAATCAAGGCAAACCCCTATTTTCAAAGAGTGACAGTTCCAATTGCTACCTTGGAGACATAGCTACATTCCTTTACTGTCCAGACCCCCCTCCCCGCGAATAGCAGGTGTTTTTTTTCTATTTTCTTAAGCATCTCTCTCACCATGTGGGCTGATAAATTTAGGTGACTGGTGGATACGATACTCTCGTTTTTCTACTAAGCAATGATCAAGGGAAGAAAACAGTAAAAAAAAAGAATAGAATCAATGTACTTTTAGATGCGATCGGGTATATGGATTAAATTGCAATGGATTTCTTCATGGACAGAGAAAATGAACCAACGTTTCAATGGTAAATAGTTTTATTCAAAAGAAATATTAATAGTATTAAATATAATAGCAATTTACGTATATAATACCGCTAAAGCTCAGGAATCAGTTATTCTTCAGATTGGCTAGGTAATCTGTGCTTTAATCAGGGTAATTAAAATACGGTAATTGTTTCATTTCTCAAATTACCTAGATAATCTGCACATTACCTTGTATATACTCGTTAAAGTGAAAATAAGGTCTTTGATGAAACAACAGCAACGTTTCTATTCGCTTAAATTAAATATTGTCTATTTATTTTTTTGATATTTTAATAATCAAGTTATACATCGAACGCATTGATTAGTAGATTCAATCATCAATCAATTGAAAACTACAATACAAAAAATAGAACGATTTAAAATATTATTGAAATAGAAGAAGTTAGTATAACGTGTATTTCTCGATCCCTAAAAATTCACGTCAATACTTTCAAGCAAACAATAAATTATTTGGTGTAATCAATCACCAATCAATTTAAAAACTATAAAAAATGAACCAAACGAGGTAACATATTATTCCACACATTTAAGGAATTGAATCTTTATCAAATGCATTTACTAGCTCACTACCACACTGCTTCTAAATGTTTAGGATAATTATTCTCGAATGAGTCAACGGTGAATCAAAATTCCTAACAGATAGGAAATGAAAGAAATAAGATTTTGAACTTTAATGATACAGAAACCTCTTACATGAAGATTACGTAGTTAAAATGTGGAAAACTCTTGATTCTGCTCTTTAATGGAGTATATCAGTTAATCTGCAGGTTAGCGAGGTAAACTACGCAATAACGGATTTCGAGTTTTAACAGTAGCATATAATTTTTAAAAGTTCCCAGCAAACAAACAGCAACGAGTTAAATGTATTACTGGTAATGAAACAATACGTTTTGATCAAAAACTTGAAGGGAAAAAAACATTTTAAAATGTTACAAAATAGCACGATAAAACGAAAACAAGATGTCGAAAAGAATTATTTTAATTTCTTAGTATAGAAATAAATTAAAGAATTCTCACACATGGACAGTAAAAAAAAAACCTGAGGTTTTAAATTTATATATTTTGAGAAGTTCTAAATATTGAAAAACAAACTGTAAAAAATAAACAAATGAATTAATAGGTAAGCAAAATAACAATTAAAGTAAAATTAAAAACTTTAAAAAAAATCTTATATGAAAAATGATTGGAAATGCCAAGTAAAACCTAATAAATAAGCAAATCCCTTTTATGGAGGTATGATCAAAACGTATAAACAAATAAGTAACGCAAGCCAAAAAATACTACTTATTTTGAATTAATTTACTCCTTTAAAGGCGATTTCGTAAGTTTGATGCACCTTGTTCATGAATAGGAAAATTAATTTACAAATTAAGTATTTAAACATGCGAGGCTAATTTTACTCACCTAAATAATCATTACTGCGTTAAATCAGAATACTTGATGGTTTTCTTGTTAAATGTCTGTGAATTTCACACGTTAAATAGCATTCAAATACTTACAAAAGTTTATTTCCCATAAAGTTCGTTGGAACAATGATATTAAGAAGAAACATTTAAGTTCTAATTCAAGATCAAAATATCCCGTAGTTATCTTATTATGCATATTCTATAAGTGTCTTGTATTTTTTTTCGACGCAGAAAATATTATATTCAAGTTGTATTAAAACTTGATACAATTATATATGTATTTTTCAATATAAAACAAAGTTTTTCGCAATGATGTAATAAATTTATTTATACTTAAGGTATAGTTAGAAAAAAATGGGTCTCGTAAAATTGCTGAATTTAACTGAAGAGGAACGCCAAGAAAATGATTTGCCTGGGAAGTTTTTTCCTACTTTCTAAAGCTTTCTCAAAAAATAAGCTTACGTCATAGATCGGGATGGTACAGCTTTCTCCAGTAAATTCCAGAAACATGCAAATAATTGCCAAGTCACCAAAAAGGATGCCAACTTGGCTGTATCAGCAATTGAAACGCCATTATAACATAGATAATGACATTGCTTGTAAATATTACAATTTTGTCACAAAATAAATACAACAGAAAGTAATACTAAAGTATTAAAAAATATTATACATGGAATATTACAAAACCTCTTCCTGAGAAAGAAATCAATTGTGAAATTACAAAGCTAACCAATCATATTTTTATGTTTTTCATTAAAAAATAAGCAAAAAAGGAAATGCACTAACCGTTTGTTTTGTTCTATAAAAAAATATCAATTTTTTTTGTTACTTTTCATTGCACGATTTAAATGTGCGCAACATTACTCTCACGCAACATATCGAGTCTATAAGAAATTTCTAACCACCTTACGTGAAGTATTGCAAAATAAACAAAGGTGAAGGATGCTGTAATTTTTCGCGAATTTTCAATTTATCCCTGACATGAACTGGAGATTGATAAGCAAAGGTTTTCTGAGGCCACAGATTTTGGTTTTTGGTTGTACCATACCTGTCATCATAATCTTTTATGTCGTTCATAAATTGAGGGTTTTAAAGGTGGATTCAAAAATAGATAGTCCAAAGTTTACGATGGATCTGCGTTGCCGATTTAAATTCAATAAACCAGAGTAGGACTTGCGCTTGTTCTTTATGTAAAGCTATTTTGAAACATTTGTTTCTTAAATCATTGATGTAACAGAATATATTTCGCGCTTATTAAAAAAAGAAAGGCAAAACACACTTAGGTATTTCTTAATAAAGCACAAAATTCCTTAAGTAATTATCAATACTTAATTATTTTTAAAGCATAAAGATACAATCCGGACACCCAGCAAAATTAATTAAAATTGGTATAAAATTTGAATGAGTGAAATAACAGTATGAAAAATTTCAAACATAAGTTTCAAACAAACAACAATAGCGCAAGAAAATAAGAACAAATATTAATGTAAATAATTCTATATTTAATTAGTTCCTTTAGTTTAAATTCATTTAATTCTAGTTGTCATTTTCCTTTCATGTTTTAATAATTTAGACTATGTTTCATGTTCCTCTTTTATCCAGATTTACCGCAAAATATGTAAGCTTCCTATTATTGTACAAATTTCTGTAATGAAAAAAATTATTGGACTTGGTTATTACCAACAATTTATTTTATTAATTACATTTTTTTATTACTACCACAAGCTGATAATACGTATTGTATATAACTTGTACTCTGTCTTCCTTGTATTGAATCTGAAAATTGAATTTCAGGTCACTCATGTGTTATATAACTCTTGACGACTATTTTCCAATTCTATGTGTTCTATGAAACAATATCGTTACTGTACCTCAACAAATTGCAGCCAATTTTGTGAAAAATGACAAAAAAAATGGCCATTATTGTATAAAAATGTTTTTATAGTAATCGCTTTTGAAAAGCAAAGAGACCGAATAGACACGATCTATTGCATTAAATTAAAAGAAAATCCTGATTAAGTTACGCAAAAGAGCATGTCGATTGGACAGGGAGGGTGAACCAATGGCATGCGTGCCATTGATGGCAAGTGACATAATATTTTGGGCACGCCACCTATCAAAACGGTTTGCATTTTAATTCAAAATAACGAAGTTCAATATGAAATATTACGATCAAACGCGAGTGACTGGTCTCAGTTTTCAGCGAGATTTTCCCAGTTCAAAGAATTATGGGAAACGTTCAAGTTTTTTATATGTCCTGATATGACTTCCTTTAATAAACTGAACTTGTCCCAATTTCATTGGTTGGAAAGTAAAAAAATTGAAGAACAACTGATTGATTTTAAGTCTAGTTCAATATGGATTCAAAATTTTGTTGAAAAAAAGAGAAAATTGGAATTAATTGAAACAGAAATATTAACAAGCAATATAAGTAAAAATGCTAGTAATGAAATTTCGGAAACATGGAATTCGTTTCCAGACACATTTAACAGTT
The DNA here is from genome assembly GCA_019973975.1 of Trichonephila clavata. NCBI lineage: Eukaryota > Metazoa > Arthropoda > Arachnida > Araneae > Nephilidae > Trichonephila > Trichonephila clavata. The sequence continues at coordinate 111,984 of BMAO01022411.1, read as the reverse complement.
TGAAGCAGCTGGGTCATGCTATTTCAACCATATTTTTATCCACTTACATCTGTGAGCGATTATTTTCAGAGATGAATAACATTAAATTCTCGCTAAGAAACCATTTGTCATATGACTGCAATTCAGCATGCATTCTGCTAAAAGAAATATCTTACAATCCTAATATAAGTTAGTTTTCTTCTAATCTGCAACAGCACACACACTAATGTTACTTTCATTTGATTTACACGTATAACTAAAATATTTACTAATATAAAGTACAAAATGTATTTTTTCGAAGCAAATAAAGAGTTTTGAGTTGTTAGTATTTAGCTTTATTTTCCCAATAATCACAAGTAAAAATTATTTGAAGGCACGTCTATATCTCATTAAATATTTCTTTAGAAAAAATGGCACGTTGATCCATAAAGAATCGCCACACCTGACCTAGGATGAATCTTTTTACAGATGAGTCTAGCTTTTCTTCAGAATGTTATTCTTTTCGCAGTAGCGCTAGAAGACGCAGGGAACCAGTCAACCGAATCCAACATTGTGTTCCATTAATTTTACAGCGGAAGTGGAGTCATGGTAAGAGTTGGAATCTCGTTTGAATGCCAGGCAGATTCAGATGTTTTAAATTGAAGGACAAGGAACGTTAAAAGACAAGAAACGAAATTCTTAATTCTGTTCCGATGATTTGTTGAATAATCATTCATCGAACTATACATATCGACAGATAGCTTTTTAATAAGAATATAGGGAATTGAAATAGCCATCTCATTAACCTGATGTAGATACGATAGTGATTACGCGCCTTTGTGATGATCTTGGTAGAAGAATTTTATACTAAATCCTCTTCGGGAGATTGCATAAATCACAATTAAAAATTCACTCTGTATGTCTTCTTTCATATCGTGTTCATGTGCCCGACAACTGAATACTATCAATAGAAAACCGACCTGCCAATCATGTATTGAGGTTAAAAGAAAAAATATACTTTGTTAAATATATAAATTTTGTAAAAAAACATTAACTTCAAATTCCAATAAAATTTTTAATGGTTTTAGTTTAGTATAAAAATCACTATTTACGATCTTTATAAATGCAGTATACACTAAATAAATATATAATGATTGTATGTTATAACTTTCTTGAATCTATCTTTATAGTTTCATAAGTTAGCTGTCAAAAATAATATTTTTTTTCGTTTACTTTGGGAAACCTGTGTACTTCAAGATTTCAATACATATATTTCTAAATATATAATTTCATTTTTAAATTAATTTTAACTGATATTGCTTTCAGGTTATTTTATAATTACACGTGTCCACCTTTGTAGAATATAAAATTCTCGGAATAATATAATAATCGAAAAACAGATAATGTGAATTGTGTATTTATTTTATTATTTTAAGTAGATACAAATTTATTTCACTGGGTTAAGATGTGCTTCACAGGAATAATGTTAGTAAAATTGAATACGTGAAAAAGAATACATTATCAAACATTTTGAAACGGCATTCTCCATGTTTATTTAAGAAAACAGATTTTATTCTATATTTTTAAAATTGAAAAAACTAACTATTTTCTTCGACACAAACATTTTAAATAAATGCAAAACATGGTTCTGAATCAATGTACCACATTCCCTCGTAGAAGTCTGTCGAATGAAGAAGACATGTCTGAAACGAGACTTCCCCTCAGATATGTTCGTGTTTCCCCATTCACGGACGAAAAGGAAATCCATTTATTGGATCTTTCCTATGCCCGAGTGCATTGCCTTTCTTTTTTTTATACTGAAAGGAACATGAGAGTGTGACTACCATGAAAAGAAATCGAATTCTGGTTAACACACAGACATGTAACAATAGTTTATGTTCGATGTTCCTTCGACTGTTAATACCCCATTTCTCAATCCATGGCTTACGTGCGAAATGGTTAAGCTACTAGTTCTGAAAGAGGCTTACACGTACTGTATGGAAATAAATAGTAAAATACACAGGAAGCTCTAGTGCAAGAATTCAAGTACTTATAGAATCTGAAATGTCACGGTACATTAAATTTACGACAATTTAGCATGTAGTCTCTCTCACACAAAAGAACATTTTATAAATATATTAAATAGAATTTATAATAAATAATCAAATTTATTCTCAGATGAATTTCTTTATAAAAGCACGCTTTTAGCATGCATATACAAGGTTATCAGAAATGAATGACCTGATTACTAAATTTAATAACTCCCAGGTGAATAAATAGAAAATTATCATTAACATGTCACTGTAATGAAAAAAACATGAAATTTGGAGTTTTTTTTTTAAATTAAAAACAATAATAAATTGAAAATAATAATTCACAGAAGTATTAATCACGCACAACTACACATCAGGATTTCAAACATTTACAAGAAATCCACAGAACTTTTTAAAAGCACTTCTCGTGGAAAGAAGTTGGTGAAGATTAAGAGGCCAATTTATATTAACGCTCTTGAAACCCAGTCTTAGGATGTTTCGTTGTCTATCAAACTTGGAACATTGAAGGAACACATGTTCTACATTTTCCTTACAGGAATATGACGGAAATAAATTAAATTGGTTCAAGTGGCCTTAAAAGTTGTCATGACCAAGTAGAAATTGAGTTATTTTGTAATTAGTATAAAACTGATGGCAGGCCAGTCTCTTATTAATGGTTGGAATTTCTTTGTTAAGCTCCCTTTATTTGAAATGAGATAATCTTGGATCCAAGATTTCACCATTATTTCTTTTAAAATCTTCTTGGTAAATGATTTAGGAACAGTAACGGTAATTTTTAGCTTGTAACATTGTTTTTGTCCAATAAAGGGCAGCAATGATGTAATCAAGATGTTTTATTAATTTTATACAAAAGCAGAAAGGGAGTCGCAGCTAGAGAAGGCATTTCGAGAGTTCTCGTTAGCAAAAAGTCTGTCAGCAATCACAGTTCAGCGTGAATTTCAGAGAAAGTACCATAGAAATACACCAACATCTAAGAGTATAAGAATATGGTATAAACTATTCCAGGAAACTGGATGTCTGTGTTAAGGCATAAGTCCAGGGCAACCAGGTTTTTCGTTATAGAATGTTGAAAGAGTACGAGAGGAACTTACACGCAGTCCAATGAAATTAACGGTTCGTGCTAGTCGTGAACTTATGTTACCTCAGTCTACCATATGGACTGTATTGAGAAAAAATGTCTTTTAAGCTTTACAAATTGAAACCATGCAAGCACTGAACAATAGTGACGAGTTGCAACGTCTAAATTACTGCCTTTTCATGGATGAAGCAATGCAAAACGATCATTTTGTCAATCAACTCGTCCTTACATTACGTCAAGAAACGCACGAAACAAATTTCATATTTTATCTTTACAATGACATCTTAACTATCATTTTCTGTTTATTCATCTGGGAATTAGTAAATTTTATATTCGGGTCATTAATTCCTGTAACCCTGTATATTGCAAATAAATTCTTAAAGGCTGCAGATAAGAAAGATATAGAATTCTGAGAAGCTTCAATTGTCACTGAACCATATTGAAAATAACAAAATAATTCAAATGTGTTTCTTATACATGCGTCTGCGTGAATGTTTTTCGATTAAATGCAATATTTTAAATAAGAAAAAACCTCTCTAAGCCAGAGGTGTAAAGGAGAATATTAGGGCTCCCCTGCAAAGTCAGCTTTGGGTTCATACGAAATTCCTTGTGTTACTGTTACGAGCAACACAATTATTATTGGTGATCAGCTTTGTAGTTTTGAGTCACGGTTAAGAGAAGAGAACTACACCAGAGCTAGTGATCGCATTCCAAACTTCCGAACCATACTACTGAAAGGACTTTGGGCCTTGGCATATTTAAAATTGTGCACTTCCTGTATCAGGAAGTTAAAAATAAAAAAGCAAGATTGTAAATTAATAATTTTTGATAGCATTGATTTTAATATATTTGAAATAGCATTATACTTCATGTATAATGTTAAAAATATTTTTAGTATTACTGATATTTAAAAGTGAATTTTCCAATACCCCCACCCCTTCAAATGTCTTTTGACACACAAGCCTTTACAGACGTAGAACGTTCCCAAAGGTGAGAAACATTTCATTGGTGGTGCCATCTAATAACGGCTTCTACTACCAAATTTGTGACGCTTGAATAAAATTCAATCCAAGCTCTCATCGTATATAAAACATTGCAGTGCTTTAATTTTGTTGAGAGTACCAGAGTCACACACACTGAAAGGATATTTTACATGCCACATAATCATATCACATGAGTGGGTACAATTATCTCATCCCACAAAGCTATCTACTCCCAACTAAGATTGAATTTGCAATCTTAGACTAAGGAAGCAAGCATGTACCAGTATTTTATTTCTACGGCGCTCAGATTGAACGAGCCGACATAATTCCAATTCTCTTCATTTCTAAATTAACAAGTACAAAACAGCAAAAAAATTCATATAAATACAATATAACTTAGTATTATCGACTTAAAAATAAGAGATCAAATAAAATATTATAACTATTTATGTCTCGGTGAGCATATGCAAAATTTATTTTCTGCCATAGAAAAATATCTTATTCTCATATTTTTTTAAAAGTTGGGAACATTAGAAAGTGTATATAACTGTATATTTCCCTCTTTGCAGAATTTTGTAACAGACACAACTATCAGTATCTAAAATACATGTAAAGATTATTCACAAGATTTCCCTCGTAGTACACAACAGCCGTAGTAATAACTAATCGAAGGTCAACCCATCACAGTCAAATAAATTCTACTCTTCAGTGATCAAAACAAGACTAAGTTTCGACGAGCGATTTCCTATTTTCGGCCTCACGGATCTTTCAAAAAAGGTCTGCTTAAGTCAGATTTTGAAGTAAGGAGATTTCTTCACTAATTTCCTGAAAAATCCATAGGATCGCGAACTCGCCAAAGTGGTCCTAAACATGGTCACCTAGTAGCCAACTTTCGTGAAGATTTCGCCAAGTTTCCTTTGAATCGCCAATATAATGTAAGGAACAGCGTTGATTGCGAATATTACAATTTTAACAAAAAATAAATACAACATAGAGTTATATAAATCTATTACACACCCAGATATAAATTATTTACACAATTTTAAGTATTCTTTACACAAAATTCGTAGCAATATTTAACATATTTCAAATAAAACAAATTTAATTAAATTTAATTATATTTATTAGCACAATGCACACTTGTGCTGAGCTCTAGAGGTCATTTAAATTTATCTTTAGTTTGACGATAAAACCTTTATTGAACATCTTAGAAAAATATTCCTTAATATATTTTAAATTTGAACATGCATATAAATATTAACATGCATGAAAACTGCTTTAAAATATTTTAAACAAAAATTAAGTTGCACAAAATTACATTTATTTGTATTTAAATGAGATGCAACTGAGATTTAAAGGATGTAATATGTTAATAAATTTCTAATTGGTGTAATTACATACGTATTCCAAAAACGAAAATCGTCTAGACAGCCTTATCAGTATAATAAATTATTGCAATTCATACTGAAGTCTGGATTACATTAAATACCGGAAATGTGATTACGTCTTTGCAATTGCATGTCGTATTTAATTTATAATGTTTATGTTCCGAATAATTTTGTGAAAAGCTTTACATAACTCGTAATAATAAACCTGATTTACATATTTTGTAATTTTTTTCCTAGTTTCATAAATTTTTCGTAAATATTTTATGCATGATCTATATATAATTAATTATTCAACTTAAATTTATATAGGGTACTGTATTATTGGAATTGAAAAACAGGAAAGGTAACTGTTTGCATCTTTTGGTATTTTAATACTTAATGGATTGAATATGGGAGAAATATTTAAGATTTTAAGAAAATGTATAAAAGAGCTTTTTAAATTATTGACTCAATGAGTTTTTTCCGTATGTGCAATTTGCAAAATATATAATGTTTTACTTAATTTTTTCTTATAACTTGTTACTAAAAAAATCAAATGATGTACCTTTTGTGTTACTGAAAGGCCCATTTACATAAATTTTCATATATGGTTATTAATTTTTATTTATAACTAAAAATGAAGCGAAATGCTCAGAATTACAAGTAAATAAAAAGAGAATGTATAAAAATATACTGAAGCGTCAAAGCTGAAAAAAGGTTTCCATTGTGCTTTTTGAGTCTACTCTGTAAATCTCCAGTTGTGGATTTAGTTTAGCTAAAACTTCCAAAGCGGTATTTCTTGTGTATTTGAAAGACAACACTGGGTCTTAAGTCTATTAAGAGCCAGTCCCAGGGTTTGAGCGCGGATTAGACATTCTTATCCCTTTAAGACCCAAAATATTTTTACCTTTAAATAAAAGTATCTTTAAAAAATAATTTTTTTAAGAAAATAGTTTTACAGTGGGGTATTATAAATCACAAAATAATAAGAAATTAATTTGTTTAATAAATGCTTTTAACGAACTTCTGTTACATTTTATTTAAAAGTTATTATTATAAAATAGCGACTGTTCGAGCATGCACAGTGGGCGCCGCCTGGCGGTGATTAAGTGTATTAAGAAAAACGAGAGTTGAGTTTTGCAGTGTGTGTGGGAGATCAGACGGGCCAGAGCGGCGAGAATTACGGTGCCCATCGCAGTGTTCCGACACGCGCCCCGAGCAACAGAGAGAGAAGAAAAATAAAGGATGTTTTTCATCAACTTCGTCTGATTTCCTGAGAAAAACCCATAGGGACCACTTCCCTAACAGTGACTTAATGTTATAAATGAGAAAAATTGTATTTTTTAAAAAATTATATCATTTAAAATAGATTGCATATCACCCCCCCCCCCCCCACAAAAACATGAAAGCAAAAGTAAAACAACACCAGGGTTTAATAAATGTTTCCTAGAAAAATTTAACTAAGATAGTTTTTTTTGATGAAGAAATTCATATATTTTAATTCAAATATATGAATAAAACTTTCTCTCAAATTATGTATGTTATCATGGCTCTATTAAGAATTTTTGGTGGATAATACATTGATATTTGTGTCCGTTTCCAAATTATTGGCTACTAACATAACCTCTATAGCACATGTTAAAAAGAAAGTTTTTCTGTTTCTTAAAAATTATTAACATTAATTTCCTGAGTTAAATCACTCATAAAAATAATTACAAATATACTTCTTAATGTAAGCTGCTGTTTGTAAGAACTGAAACACCATGAAAGAATCATCAGAATTAAATGAAATGTAATGCACAAACAACTTGTATTAGTACAAATAAAGGACGAAATTTTCAAAGAAAAAAATATTAAGTGTCTGAAATTAGTATTTGCTGTAGCCACCACGCGCTACAATAAGTGCTACTATACGACTTGGCATGTATTTAAACAGATTTTGAATGCTTGTGGAAGAGAATCCCATATTGCTTGTATGCGCAGCAAAATTTCTTCTTTCGAAGCTGCAGGACGCAGATCACGAGCGAGACGGCTACCAACTAAATCCCACGCGTGCTCAATAGGTGACAAATCCGGAGAATAAGCAGGCCGTGGAAGAAGTTGCATGTATTGAGCTGAATAGAAGTCTCGAACAGTCTTTGCAACAGTTATCCTGCTGAAAGGTAGCTCCAAGGATGCCTTAAAGGATTGGAACGACTTCGGACTGTAGCACTTCACGGACGTATCTGTTGCTATTGAGATTACTCTCAATTCGAATCAAATTGGATCGTCCATGACGTGACCCAAACCATAACTCTGGGTGTTACGTCATTATGTCGTTTGATAACGCACTCAGGAAGGCAGCGTTCACCGGCAGATCGTCTAAGACGAATACGGCCATCGTGGTCCCACAAATTCAAGCGTGATTCATCTGAAAAGACAACTTGGTGCCAATAAGCTTGTCAGGCTCTGTAATCATGAGCGCATTGAAGACGCAGCCGTCGTTGGTTTGTCGCGAGGGGGATCCTGTACAAAGGCACCCTTGCACACAATCCACGGTGCAGCAGACGTCGACGAATTAACGAAGACGACAATAGGACAAGTGCAGCGGTACATCAACGTTTTGCCAACTGCCTGGAGGTAGTTGTATGGTCATTCACAGCCATGCGGGGCAATTGTTGATCGCATCGCGCTGACATCACCTTCCATCGTCCATTGCCAGTTTTTTAAAGTTGTCCAGTGCTTGTCGCTCCATTACTTCCAAACTCGCATCGCTGTAGAACTGTTCCGCGACACACGAGCTCCTATTGCGCGAAAGGAAGATCCTCCTTCTTGAATCCTCCCCTGTTCAAACTCCGTAAGTTGTTGGAATTTCTCTTGGAGCCATACTTAGGTCTCACTAAACGTTCGCCACTAACAAATAATCATTAACTATTTTCAACGTCCCGCTACAGCCCTCTATTTACACGCTTTCAGCATCAGTTCAGAGGGCGCTGCGCACACCACGCATGCGCGGTGGCTCTGAAACTTTACTATTTTACATAACATTCTATAACTAATATTTGCAGCAAAGTTCATTTAATTCTGATGATTTATATATGGTGTTCATTTCTTACAAACAGCAGTGTAATTTTAAGTGTGAAACCGTTTGAGACAAACATACGACTATTATTTTGAACGAATAATAACATTTCAACACTAATAGACTCATACCCAGGGATTTTCAGATAAAATATTTTAGTAGTAATAGTTAACTGATAAATTAAACTTACATTGGAATATTTATTATTATTATTCTTAGACTCTGATGAATTGTTGTATATCATAAAAATTTTTTTTGTTTATTTTGATTAAATGAAAATAATCAATTCGTTATGAATACAAAATGAATATTTAAAAAAGAAAATATATATTTTATTGATATTCTAAATTAATTTTTAGAAAAGAACATAGCACGAATTATATTATTGATATTTGAAAACAACTTCATGAGCACAAGTGAAAATGATTATTTAATTACTATTTGGAAGCAATTGCTATTTGTTTAACTATCAAAAATGTGTTTTTTCGGGGGGGGGGGTTTAAATGCATGTTTTCTTTTTCTACAGTTTTTAAATGTTTCAAAATAATATATACTCCAATAAAAATAAATTTAAAGAAGTAAAATATTTCTATATTCCCGAAAAATTAATGGTGCTTTATCTAATTTTACATCTTCATTTCTATTTGGATTTGTTTACAAAATTCAAAATCTGGAAAAGTAATTGAAAGAGTCAATTTCAAACGACTTCTTCAGAATTCTCTCTTCAAAACTTCTACAAAACTCATGGAAAAACTTTGTACTAAGCACATAATGAGCACTATCATTACTTTATATTCAAATACTAGAATTCACTAAAAACGCCGTGCCTAATCTGCTATTTTCGCACAAGGATAAACATCAGCATGCTGAAATTTGGATTAAAAACAGGGATGCCTTAAAGCTTTGACGGTATGTTTCAATAAAAAAAGGACACAACCGAACAATACTTTCCACTAAACACTTCGAAAAAGAATCAAACAGAAATATGCAATGAAATATAACCCCGAACACAAATTGACACCTCACAATTCTTTCTCAGAAAATGTTAAAAAGGATACGGGGAAAAGAAAAAGAATATTTTCCTCGGCAAGAGGTTCTATTTATTTCATCGAACTGAAAACATGGTCAAATTTTTACATACTCGTACGGAAAATATTTATTACTTCTCAGACAAAGATAGATTAAGTCGTCGATGATGGCAGTCACAAGCAGCGATTTATTTTTCTGACATGTTTGCTTTTCAAAGCAGACGCTCCAGCGACTAAGTATATAGATTCCTTTTGAAGGAAGTTCTTAGAAAAAGAAGAAAAGAAGAAGAAATTTTTAGATGGGTTTAGAGACGAAAGGAAAATTTATCTTTAGGATGAGTTTTAAGTGTTTGCGTTTGTTAAATACGTGTTCTAGTTGACGCTGCTCAGATTTCGTCAAAAGACTAGGATTATCTTGCTTTTCTTTTCAGATGTTTGGATGATAAATATTTTAATCAACTCGGAGGAAGTTTGCTTCTGTTTTTCCTAAGAAAAAAAATTTTTTTGATCGTTAATTTCGAGATTGTGTTGTAAGTTTATATTTTCAGCTAATAAGTTTGGACCTTGTGAGATGAATATGCTTAGTGAGCATGCTTTGAGGATTTACTGAGATAGTAATTTAGTACATCTAGAGAGAAAATAGATTTTATTTTTTAAGAATTTTTCTAGGAATTTCTAAGGTACATTTTCATTTATTTTTAATCTCTTTTTAATAATGTCTTTTTAATTTTATGTTTTTGAAAGTATTATTCTCACTCGCAATATCAAGCAAACTATCAATGACTTATTACTATTTTACATACGTTGTTCTAAAAAAATCTATACATATATATATATATAGTTAACTTCCAAAAATTACTTTTATTCCTAAATATTCTGATTTGCAATACATTTTGAAAAAATTTCAAAATAACCAATTTGGCAAATAATTGTATACGACACCAAATTTTTAGCAGCTTATAACATTTTGATACAAGAATAAAAAGGTACACTAAATTCTAGAAATTATTCAAAATATTTCCCGTATAATTTGGGTACTTCAGAAAAAAAATCGCTTATTTATGTATATGTGTTATGTATTAATGTAATCTCTAGTAGTTATTACAATTTAGTTGAAAAATGATCTGTGTTCAGAGACATAAAAATCCTCTTTGCCTAGTAAGAGGATTGTGATAGGGCTGGATTACGAATTCAAAGGGGGGGGGAGAAAAATTCGCAAATTATCTTCATTGTATATTTATGGAAGATTGAAGGTATGAAAAATTAACTTACTATTCCAGTATTGTTTAAAGTAAAATATTTTAGTAATAATAGCTCACTGGTAAATTAAACTTACAATGGACTGAATATTATTCTGATGAATATTTTAATAGATCGGCGGGCTTTCTTTTGTCAAAAGAATTCAATTTATTGAACTTAACCATCAATAATATAAAAAATAGCTCAATCATTTTATTGATAATTGGAAATATTTCTTGCATTTATAAATGAAGTTAATTATTTAATTGTTCTGTGAAAGCACCTACATTAACATTAATGAAAATAATTATTTAATCTAAATTCGGAAGCAAATGTAAAGACTTTTAAGAATGTAATTCAAAAAGGTTATTTTCTTTTCAAATGTATGCATTCTTCTCTACAGCTTTTAGAAATTTCAAACTATATATTTCAATAAAAATATATAAAAAGCATGAAAATTTTTCTATAGGGTTAGAACTAATTTTACTTTTACATTTGTGCTTAAATTGTTAACAAAATTGAAAATCAAGAAAATATATTTGAAATAGTCAATTTCCAAAGATTTCTCGAGAATTTCTTACGATTCTTCAAAACTTCAACAAAACAGATGGAAAAACTTCGTACTAAGCATACAATGAACGCGTGGACTGCTATGCATTCAAATACTTGAACTTACTAAAAACGCGGTGCCTTATCTGCTGTTTACAGTACAAGGATAAACATCAGGAAGCTGAAAGGAGGATTGAAAACAAGACTGCCTTGAAAGCCTTGACGGTATGTTTTCATAAACGAAGTACACAACCGAACAATGCGTTTCCTTCTGCCTCTTTGAAGAAAAATCAAACAGAAGTATGCACTGAAATATAATCCCGAACACAAACTGACATCTCGCAATTCCTTCTCAGAAAATGTTAAAAAGGATAAAGGAAGAAGGAAAAAAGGGAATATGTTCCTCAGCAAGAGGATCTATTTATCTCATCGAAGGGAAAACATGATCACATTTTTACATACTCGTTCGAAAAATATTTATTACTTCACAGACAAAGATAGATTAAGTCGTCGATGATGTCAGTCAGTCGCAGCGATTTATTTTTCTGACATGTTTGCTTTTCAAAGCAGACGCTCCAGCGACTAAGTACATAGATTCCCTTTGAAAGAAGATCTGGGAAAAAGAAAAAAATAAAAGAATTTTTAGATGGGCTTAGAGACGGAAGGAAAATTTATCTTAAGGATGAGCTTTAAGTGTTTGCATTTGTTAAATATGTGTTCGAAGATGACGTTGCTGAGTTTTCGTCAAAAGACTAGGATATTTTTTTTCTCGATGTTTGGAAGATAAATATTTTAATCAATTCGGAGAAGAACTTCTTTTGTTTTTCCTTAGAAAATATATTTTTGATCGTTAATCTTGAGATTGTTGTAAATTTATATTTTCAGATAATGAGAGTCTCGACATCGTGAGATGAAAATACAATGAGGATTTACTGAGATAATAATTTAGTACATCTAGGTAGAGAATAGATTTTATTTTGGAATTTTTCACGCCTTATTAATGAAAATTATGTGTCAAATTATGATTTGTTTTTTTACCCCTTTTTAATATTGTCGTTTTATCGCAATGTTTTAGTTTGTGTTTTAAATAGAATTCACACGCAACATCAAGTATTTCTTTTATTGTCATTCTACACACGTTTTATAAAAGAAAATTGTAAATTAACACCACAAAATTATTTGAATCCCTAATATTTTATTATTTTTATATTGTGAGAAGATTTTAAAATATGAAACATGTAAAAAATCAGAATTGGCGTTCCATCTTTAACAGCTCATTGTATTTTTTATCCATAAGAAGTTAAAAAACATACTGTTGCACTGTACATCACACGGTTTCCGTATTGGAAAATAGCCGACGATTCCAATTATCAAAATAACAGCAAATTTATTGTGACAGAGAGATGGAAAAGGACAAACAAGTGATTACACGAAGACAAATCGACGAAGATATTTTAAAAATATTATAACAGATTATTTAACATTTGAAAACATGCTCGTTATAAACAAGCTTTGAAGCACTTCAGAAACGATTTTCTAGAACAGTTCTTCTAGAAGAAACTCAAACAGAGAAAGTCTCTCTCTCATTTATCGCAACATACAAGACTGAACTTTTTTCTCGTCTCTGACTCGACCTTCTACGAATCTAAGAGATTTTTCCGGGTATACAAGTTTCAAAGAACCCTCAATCACGTATCTGGTTTAAAAAGTCCTGCTAGATGACTTGACAACGTTGAACTATCATGATGGGGTTGTGGTACATTGCTATTGGACGAGCGGCGACAGGCGGTAGGCGGGGCTTCGAGGTGCAGATCTTGGTTGCAAAAGTCTTTTTAGGCATTTGGAAACTGGTGAAGAGAAGAAGTCTTCCTATTGGTTGATGTGGAGTGAAGATAATGGCTCAGAGTGTCTGCCCATGCAGGGGATGTGGAGTGGTGTGTTGTGACGCGAGTATTTAGTTTTTCTTAAATTTCAAATGCAATAGTTTTTACTTCTATTATTTTTATTTTACACTGGACAATAATTGAACTCATTACAATCACCTTAAAACTCCTGACAGGATATTAGAGCCCGTAAAGGACTATGTGCTCCAACTGCTATCCCCAAATTGTTGTTGTGACGCAATGTCCAGAAGGGGTGGAAAATTTTTAAGTAAAAAAAAAAAAAAACAGCCGGTGGGTTTGCGAAGCGGTCACCCTCCTTCTCATTGAACGCGCTTGACTTTGCAACAGATAATAACTGAAGTGCAGCCGCTGCTTAGTGCACTCCGTCATGGTTTTTGTTGAGGAAATATGAAAATAAACAATTATGAATGAATGAAAAAATAAAAGTAAAAAAGTAGAAGTTTAATGCGTTAAAATTATAAACTAGGAAGGATTGTACGAACTGACTCGGCCTTCGTCTCAAAAACCCCTTTTTTAGCTTCATAGATAATGTTGAAGTGTCGAACCCACAGATTCCTCTATGGTTGCTTGGCGATATAATAGTTCGTCAAGAGTGATAAAGTCATCAATCTAGTAACCATGGTCATATCTGTGGTTGCCATAAACCTCTCCCACGATTTCCATGGATATGCATTTTTCCGACTATTTAGCTGTGTAACCCGTGCTGTTATTGCTTATGTTTTCATTCATGTTCATATTTTGAGGATCTAATTCTAAATTTTAAAATAAAAACTCTTTTGCAAAAAAAAATTTTTTTTTGTATATTTATACTTTAAAATGTGAATATAATATGTAGATTTGAAATAAGTAATAAAATCATACGCAGTTTTTGAACCTACTTTTATAAAATAATTTCGCAGCGAGAGGGTAAATCTAATTTTTCCAAGGTCCTGCTGGGAAGTGTTTTCTTTGTAAAACTCAATATCCTACAAAGAGAGCAACGCTGCTGGGAAAACAACATACTTCAATACACAAAATTTAATTAATCATGCAAAATGTTTAACGTAGTTTGTGTAATTTAAAATATAAATTTGCATATTTTTTTATACACATTAAAAGTATTATTTAAATTTGTACAAAAAATTTACTTTGAATTGAGACGTGAGAAGAGGATAATGTTAGGAGTGGATTGTGAAATCGAGTTCTATTTTCAAACAATATTAGGGGGGGGGGGCGAGCAAATAATAGTCCGTGCACCATCTTCATCATATAATTATTCAGCGAAATTATAAGGCTGTTTTAGAATTAATATACCTTCAATTATACATCTTTAAAGCAATATTATGTAATTAATCAGGTGTTTTTTTATTAAAAAAATTCAAATATATAATTTTATTCAACAATACTTTTATGATATTACTAATATTTCATTTTACTTGATTTATAACACAAATTAAATTTTTTCGGGAATATTGAGTAATGATAGTTTTTACAAAATATTTTAGAGAATAAAACACACTCAAATGATAGAAATGTGAGAAAATTAAAAGAATCTTGAGAAAAAAAAATTTGCATTTTAGGATTTAATTATTTATTAAGAAATATAGCACAGAAACAAAATGAAACCCTATAACTATGAGCTTGGTTAAGAGTTTTAATGATCCTAATTTTTTTACATAAATATAACTTGTTAAACTAATAAATATATTTATTGGAAATCTGATTAAATATTAAGATTCAAAAAGATTTAATTAATTGTAATTTTGTTTGGTTTTAAAAATAAACTAAGTTTTTCTTAGGTTTAAATAAAGAAAAGTTCAAATAATAATTATCTGTAGAAGTAAATTTAAGTAGAATATATTTGTTTATATGAATTAGCACATATACATTTAATGTTTCTTAAAATATATCCTTCTGTTTTTTACCACATTTGTCTTCGTGAAGTCTTAAATTTTCTATATTAATTTGAAAACATCAGTATACAAGTAATAATTGAAAATAAATAAATAATTGTACTGGAAAAGTTCGTAATTATGTTTTATACTAAAATTTATGATTTAAATATTAGATAATTATGAATATGTTAAATTTCTTCTGAGAAAATATTCAAATATGTATTCTTTAAAAAGCGAAATCTTTTAACTCTCATTCCCTTATAACCATAATTTAAAAAAAGTTATGAATTTAAAATCAGTAATTATTATTAAAGAAAATCTTATACTTAAGGAGATACTCATACTATTCTTTAATGCATTGATAATTTTAATTTTTACCATATTCTTGAGAAAAAAAAATTAAAATAATAATTTATTCAGACATAAATCATACAGTGGAAATCTAGTCGTTTTATTTTAAATATTATTTATTCTTTCACGCGCATTTTGTCACGACATTTCAAAAGAAGCAATAACTAAAATT
This sequence comes from Trichonephila clavata, assembly GCA_019973975.1. Lineage (NCBI taxonomy): Eukaryota > Metazoa > Arthropoda > Arachnida > Araneae > Nephilidae > Trichonephila > Trichonephila clavata. Next base: position 96,366 of record BMAO01022411.1, on the reverse strand, counting down.
TTGCTACGAATAAAAGTCATACACATTATCGTTTGCTGTCATTTTTTAAACATTCTTCTTTGCGGAAAAATATTAGTTAATGCAATAATTGAGGTTTTGAAGTGAATATACAAATTTTACAAATGAATATTTTCTATACACAATATTACAGATAAAATGTGATTTATATTATGTTACAAACATTAACTTAATTAATTCAAATAGTCTCAAAATGTAAAGAAGCAAAATGATTTTTACAAAATTGATTAAAAAACTAAATAATTTATTTTATTTAATTAATTGTTTTAAAAACTTCCAGCTTAAATAAATAAGAGAATTTATGGCTTGGCTTAAAATAAAAATAATACTAATATTTAACACAACAACGATAGAAAAAATGCAAATTTCAAAAAATTCTCGAACATGAACAAAATTTGTCTAATTTCAAATTAATAATCATTTGTAATGTTTGTTGGTGACATTTTTATTAAAGAAGCAAGTAAAACTAGTATCTATCGATGGAATTACTTTGACATTGCTTAATATTTAAGTGCATCATTGTATAAAATATGATCCAGTTCACTAACCGTTCTGGATATTCACATAAATAATTTTTTTAACAAAGAACGTGAATTTTGATAAAGCAAAATAAAACCATAGCCACGAATTTTATAATACAAAATTGAACTGCGCCTCTAAATTTTTAAGAAAATAATTCGGTTTTTCTTTCTACAACAGTGAATTGCAACTGAAAAATAACTTTTAGAATTAAATAACTATTAAAAAAACATCTATTTTTGTAATCTTCCACAAAGCGTATGAACTAACTGTATTACCATTTTTACAAGCATCTTTTTATTACAATTTAAAGTAGTAAATACTGGTAAACTACTTTTATTATTAAAAGTATATGCAATATACATAAGGAAATCATCTCATTATTATTAATAGCTCTTCTGCAATATATTAACTACTTCAAGAATGATTATATAGCTATTTTATCTCACAGAAATATATTTTAAATCTCTTTATATTTTATTTTATCGCTAATTTTTCCAACACTTAAGAACCGGGGATTCCTTAAATTTTTCCATCTTATTAAAATAAAGAATTATGAATTTTTATCAATTCGGAAGCCTCATAATCTTGTTCCTAAAGAGACGACATTCTTCTCAGAAATATTGCAATGAAAAATGCACATAATTAAGATTTCAACGAAAAATTAATTGAGTATACGGTAGTGGTGAAAAATTGAGCAATTAATCGAATAATACTGTGAGATTATTACGCTAAGGAATTAAAGAGCGTCCACACATATTAATTATTTAGAAATTAGCTAATTTTTTTTATGGATTCAGCTAGGAATTTTTTCCTCCTTCATTTATGCATATGATCAGTATAATATACTTTTTACTTATTTTATAAACTTAATTTATTAACTTTAATGCATACCTGATTAATTATGATTGACTAAAGATTTGTTTTTCAAAACGAATTTTCTTTTGGCACAAAACGTGCCTAAATGGGTAGGTTTAGTTTATAATTGAAGGTACTTTCAGAAAATGTATGCATCAATCTATTATAATTCAATATACTTAATAATGCCATGAGAATATTTAATGGTTATATTACCTCCTATAACTTAGCATTTTAAATCTTTGAAATGAAACGATCATATTTAAGCAGGTATTATTTCAGAAAAAGACATTTTATTAAAAAGTTAATCCTGCATGATAAGTGTATGCATTCGTCATATGCATAAACTAGGAGGTATACAAAGAATTAATGCAACAGAGAAAATGATGGAATACCTTGACAAAGTATTTTTAAAACAGAATTATTTCGAAAAAAAATCTTGAATGGAAATTTTGCGTTAATTTGAAGTACAATAGAAATCAAAGCATATCTGCAAATCTAATGCCCGGTGTTGTCAAATTCGACAGACAAATTCAAAGGGGTGATAGTAGGCATAGTGGAAACGACAAAACAACATAGAATATTAGTTCTCAAACTACGTTTCTTCTTCTTATTCCCTTGGTGGACCCTGGCCTTATCCAGAAGTTTTCTCCATGCATTTCTACATTTAGCAACTGTATTCCAGTTTTTGACCTTTAAAATATATAGATCTTTTTCAACAATCCATCTTAGAAGGGATCTGCCTCGAGGTCTATTTTACATGGGCTTTGCCAGAAAGATCTCCTTGAAGCAACAAACTTCAATCACCCTAGCCAGATCACCAGCCCAATAAAGTCTCTGTAACTTGACAAATTTTACAATATCGGATTGTTTATAAATTTTGAGGAGTTCTAAGTCAGATCTTCTCCAGGATCCATTCACTTGGATGCCATGAAAATTGCAACGTAAGATCTTTCTCTCGAAAATTCCTAAAGCTTCCTCATCACGTAAAGTCAATGCACTAGTCTCTGATGCATAAATCAGGACAAATCTTAAAAAACTTTTGCAAAGAAGCAATTTAGTTCTGAATTTGGAAAACTGGTTTTTAAATAACTCTTCTTAAAAAAAACATCTATTTGCAGTAATGATTCTTTTATAAATTTCTGGGGCTAAATCATTTTTGCAGACCAAATTTAGTCGGTGAAAATTGAGATAATAATAGCCGTCGGGAAGACGATGATTCAGACAAGGGAATTGGTCAAACGAATGTGGGATTTGGAACGTCGTGGGTTGAAGAAACTTTCACGCGTGCAAATTTTCCACTTCTCTTGGAATTTTTGCAGGGAATACCGGTCATGCACCGGTCGGTGTTGTTCATGTACGATGGTGCACCAACACATTTTACGATTTCGGTGCAAATCCACTTCAATGCTATATATCTCGAGATGTGGATAGGATGCTGCGGACTTGTTGCTTGATATCCACGCTTCGCAGACCTCAATCCTTTGGACTTATTCTTTTGGGCCACCTGAAAACACTTCTGTATAAGTCATTGGTGGCTACGGCAGAGGGTCTACCGACATGGATTGTCGTCGCTTCAGATGACAACGTCAACACACATAGGATTTGGTTGAACATGTCTGACGATCTTTCATCTGTCGGTATCGTTTGTGGTATGACCAACGCGGCCGAACAATTTCAGAGATAATCAATTGAAGCATTTCGATCATCGATCTGTGAGGTATTGTTTGTATTATAAACATGATTTGCGTCTAATAAAAGTATTTCTTACCTCTTATTGCTCCTTTTCATTACATTCGACATCACACTCTTCATAACGGGTTTTGTAAATTACCCCGACTAAACGGGAATTGCGACCCAATGTTTATGGTGATTTGTTGTTTCTATGATATCAACTGTCATCCCTCTGAATTCTTCGGTTGAATTTTGCAACACCCTGTATTAGTAACATTTACTTAAATTTTAATCTCATATAGCTTTGATCTAATTCATAATTCCGAATATCCGATTTTGAAATGCGTTTCATTTCATCTAGCATTAAAATATTAAAACCAACATTTTTACAGATTTCTTAGTAATTATTCGTTAAAATTATTATACCGTGAAACTTTGAAGGATTTATTCGGGATTCTTAAAAAAATCTTAACGCCTTACACGTGCCTAACAGAGCGTTTGAAACTTTTTCCTTAAACACTAATTTAATTTCTAAAAATATCTTATTTTCACCTTAACTTAAAAACACGATTATGTTTTTTTTATTGTATTGAAATGTTGAAAAAAAGATAATTTCCTCCCTTATGTGTCTGGCTCTCGAGCTTGGAAGATGCACAATTTTTTCATGTTATGTTAAAATTACCAAAATAAAATATGATTTGATCAATAACAAGAAGCTTTCGAATTGCCATGACTACATTATTCAATTTAAAAAAAGACTACCTTCATAACACACACAAACATACTTATATATATATACTATATACATATCCTCAAATTGTTGCGTTCGCATTCCGAAGAGAATGCAAACAGTTCTTACTGGATATGAAACTAGGTAACAAAAATGATAAATAAGTACTTTAAATACAAGAGGGCATCCAAAAAATGTACAAATCGATTGCATGGGGCTTTTGCAATCATTGGAAGTAGAAACATGGATTCCAATATGGGAAACTTTTAATAGAAATCATTTTAAATAAAAAAAAACCAAGCTTTAAATTAAATTTTGTTTGTATACTTCTGAAACAATCTAAAGTTGACATCGATATTTTTTTTCCTGAGAAATACTTGACATTTGTGCAGTTAAGTTGAAAACACAGTAGTTTCATCATTTTTTTATTCATGTTTAAGTTACAACGTCTTACGTATTTATAAATTGCTTAAGGCTTTTCAGAATGATGTTATATTTTTAAAATATTTATATTGTGGTATTTTTTGATGTGATTTTTGTTATTTATGTTAAGATAACATGAAACATTTTTTTAAGTATAAAATCAATAAAACTGACATGTGAAAAATGTTACTTATTTTTGCAAAACAATGTTTTTAATTACCTTTTTTTCTTCTATTTTTTTTAAAAAAAACTATGATATTTTGAAGAACAGTTAAAGTAAAACATAAAACAACAAATGTATAAAAACTTAAGAAAAGTGTATTCAATTAATCTTCATTCAGTCAATGTAACGGAACTTGTTCGATACATGTTTCTTTTTCCCTCAAAGCTTAGAATCGATTCGAAAGCAATAAGTGTTATTCTTTCTTTTTTTACAACTCAGAAGTAAACGCATATTTCAAAAATAAAAGGTGGAAAAAATATCGTACATAAAATCAATTGATGAAACGTAGATACCTGTTCATTTTTCACGGTAATGTATTTTTAATGCCTGAGAGACTATGACGAAAACATAAGCCTTGGGAAAAGAAAATCAAATATGAATAGTTTTGCTTTTTGCCCCTGCTCTTTGATTCTTTTTTCCCCAATATTTCATGTTTTTAACTTCAACTGAACTTTTCCTTTTTTGTTCATTTTATAAACTGTATATAAGCTACAGTTTTTCTGGAATCTGGAATTTAAATAGTTCTTTTCCGACTGATTTTATATCTCATTGAGAAGAGGATTTTTTTCATTTCGTGTTTGAAGAGAATTATCGATAAATGACAAAACTGAAAAAAAGAATGCGAATTTAATCATAATGAAAGAAAATATTTTTCTAGATAATAAAACGGTGAAAAAAGATTCCCCATAATTAAATATCGACCATGAAACATAACTCACATAACGCCTAAAGTAATTTTCATTATTAGTTGGAAATTTGAAATGTATGAAAATCCCTGTTATTCATGAAATTTTAATTAAAATGCAAATAAAACGAAGTAAAGTTTATTTTGAGAAATTCATTTCAGTGTATTTTCTCTATTTAGTATTAGTATAAATGTTTATTGTGTTAACAAATATTTCATAGATTTTGGCTTACTACATAATAAAGTGTGTGCGTGTGACTTAAGGCATTTTGTTATTAAATTGTTGTTTCTACTAATTGCCATAACACTATTGTATATGAAACACATTGTCAATTAGAAGTTTACATTTCTTAGCTACGGAAAGAACACAAACATAAAATATACAACATATAAACAGGACACTTCCACGCATTGGTTTACAAGGTGTTCGCAAAAACATTCTTTGCATCTCCTCTATTTATAATTTTAGTCAACCGGAAGCTGTTAGAATTTTTTGTTTTCCAGTGAAGGCTTTTCTGATTGGTCCGAGTACTAGGGTGGTGCAAGATCACATCATCCTGTTTTAAAAACAATTAAGTTTCGGTTTTGGGTAGATATTGGGATAATTTTTCATTGGGCAGGTAAACTAGGACAATTATCAACCGAAGTCCTGGAGGGCTCAATATGAATTAAAATCCCTCGAGTGCAAATTTGAGTGTCTTATTATATATATATATGTATGTGTATGGGGTGTAGTATGCCAATGCATTTTTTTCCAAAAAGTAATTTTACATCTTTGATAGAAAAGGAATTTATTAACTTCAATACTTGATGGAGCGACTCTTGGGGCATACTCTGTAGCGGTTCCTGTACAACAGCTTTTCCAATCGACTTGGAGAACTCAGCCCAGCTCTTTCACTGATTTCGGAGTAACTAGGCACCCACAAGTTGACATTACATCTTGTTTCAGAGATTTTTGACATGATTAATATCTGTGCTCTGAGCAGGTCAGTCAATTCGTATCATTCCATTGTCACAATTCTTAGCCGCAGTGTATTTTTGCAATATTGCACCCGACATTCTCATCCTGTAAATGATTTGGTTCTGCCGTAAAATCACCGTAACACGGGTCTCTAAAATGGTATAATTAACCTCGGCGTTAAGCCTCCCAAAAATTGCAACCAAGATTCTGAGCCATATCAAGTGAAACAGCTCTATTGCATTATTCCATTTTTGCAGAACTTCACTTTTGTCCCGATAGATCCCGGCAAGGGAAGTTATCTAGGCAGACACTTAACTCAGACCCTCCCATACGACCAGTAGAACACGAACTTTTGTTCGTCGCTCTAGAAAACTTGTTTCCATTATTCAACGGTACATCCTCTTTGCACTTTAGGCTAGTAGCGCTGCTGAACTTGATGATTAAAGGTTTGTGAGTGGCTGCACGTTCATGATAAACGAGCAGATGGGTTGCCTCACGGAAGAAATTTACCGAAATAATACTCACAAGTGCCTATTGAAATGTCTTGCGGTTGTGGGTAATGGATTGAGTTTGAATTTCTCCACTCAACCCCTAGTCTTTTAACTCCTAGTTTCATGGGTCTAGTCTAGACGTATTCTGGCAGTCTCTATTTACCTTCCCCTAGCGAGTCACATAAGCCATTGTCAGTTTTAGATACTATAGCTCACCAGATATTTAAATTATAGATCGGTGTCATTCCTCTGATATCCAACAATTACATCTTCTTGAAATCAGAGAACTTTGAACTGCGTGATATCTTGCATGTGACTGATGATGACGATATTGCGTCCAACACGGTATTTAACAATGGTAAGCGTGACGAGTGTAAGAATTGCGTTTGCAAAGGTGTTCAATTATTTACTGGCGAGTAGTACATATATGTATACTGTTTAACATTAAAAATTTTGAATAAAAAGTAATACAGCTAAAGTGTTAAATAATAAAGTACAAAATTAGTATAAAATTACTGATAAATCATGGATATGCATCACTTGAAAAAAAAAGATGCAAGTTTTTATTTGAAAAAAAAGAAACTGATGGTAAATAAACTGCCGTATTTCTAGTACTATCAGAAGTTATATGGAAGAAAAAAAAGATGTTGAGTATGAATAGTGAGAAAAAGTAAAAAGTAAATCTAATAAAATAACAAAAATTTAGTATACATTGGTAGAAAGTATTATCAGATTACCATAGTATTATCAGATTAAACAAATAGTAGAACTATTAAAATAGAAATTGCCATGAATTTTCATGAAAATATTACTAAAAAACATTTCAGCAAAAAATAATTTAATATTTTTACATTGATGTTACGGCTAATTATTAGATATAATTGAAAATCAAAAATTGTTGAGAATGAGTAAAGCTCTTTAGGTATAATTTCTTTATTATAAGTAAATGGTATATGATGTATATATACAAAAAATATAGTATCACAAGATGGCGCTACATGCTAAATAAAATTAAATATATTTATTTTATATTAGAATTGCAATGTATGATTGAGGATCCTTTACATTCCAGAAATTACTTACCATAAATATTTTAGGTTTTAAATATGCATATACTTACTAAAAATTGATCTTATTATTTAAAAAATGTTACTTTAAAAAATTTATTTCTCTTAGTTCGTTTTAAATTGGCAAGAAATGTTAACGGGTGGTGTGTTGAATTTGTCTGTTAATTTTAACAGTATTTCATACGCATATTCTTAATTTATATATTAAATAAGTACTTTTTAATAGTTTTTCCTGTTATAATCTTATTTTTAATAATATTATAGTTTATTTTATCATCTAAATATAAAGTATTTAGCACTCCCTCCTATCCCTATAGCATAGTAGCATAGAAAAAATTACAGGTAAAGGTTGTCTGGCTACAAAACATGGATTAACGATTCTCGTCCTGAGCATGATGCTATTACACTGTGAAATATTTTTACTATTGTAGTTATACTATATATATATATATATATATATATATATATATATTTGATAAACACGAAGAACGAACTCTTGAGATACTTTAGCAGCCCTTTTTACATTAAAGATTTCTTGTCATTCCATCACCCACTTTTATTTTGTAATATTTTCAATGATTTGTATAGATTACAGATGCATATTTGTTCAATGATATAATGAATGTATGGCGAATAGATAAGCCAAATATGTGATCCTTGTATCAGTAAAATCAACCAACCAAAGCAACTCAATTATTTTTTGAACATGTTGCTCCATCCAATTCAAATAATGATTTACATTCCAATATCTTGTTTCTTTCCACAAGCATGTTAGATTTGGATTACAATCTATAAACTTATTACTTTCGGCTTTATGATACTATTGCTTTTTAGTTGTATTATAGGCTTGTATTACTTTTGGAATCATATTCCATGCAAATATTACGTTTTGGAATTATATGATACCACAAAATTATACTTTTCTATTCTGAAGTGTTATACTTATTGAAATCACTATTTCTTTCAGATTTTTTTTCTTTATGAAAGTGTTTCTGTAATACGTTCTACTCTCATATTATATAAAGAACTATTTTTAAATCTGGAAAGTACAACAAATGATTTCAAACACACATTCATCTTTTACATTTCATAAAAGTAAGACTTTAAATATAATTACGTTTTCAATTGCTCTTTTCTTTCTGAATTCAATTTGAAATTTTCGAAATTGTCTTTTAAAATTTAAAATAATGTGACGTATGTGATATTTTATTATAATCAATGTTAACTGAGATATATTTTTCATTATTCACTATTGAAGATTAAAAATAAATTTTTGTATTTTTTAAAATATTTTCAGTAAGAATAGATATTAATAAAAATATAGTTTTATAAACAAACATTCGTTATAATGTTTCCCTTTAAAACTTAGAAATAATACCAATTATTTTTTCTTTATTTCTCACATTTAAAGGAGGTAGAAAAAAAACCCCACCTTTTTGTGTATATATATTGATTAAAATTTAATGATAAGAAATCGTTCAGTTTTTATAAGTCAGTTTTTTGGTAAAGCATATTCTATTCTCTCTCATTTAAAGGAATAAAAATAATTATAAATTTGCCCCATAAATTATAAGATTAATTTTAAAATAACTCGGTTAATGTGATTGTTAAGTTATACTTTATTACGTCATTGTGTGTTTTATGTACCAAATCAATCTTTTCACTTTTGCGTTGTTATCAGGAATCCTTACACGACATATTCGAAGTAAGAATTACTATTGACGTAAAAATATTCATTTATCTAAAAAAAGACAATACAATTTCCTTTTGTTGTTTTAAAAAATTTTTATGGAAAAATCTTCAAAGTAAAAGAGAACAGTTAACAAAAACAATATAGTCCTCAATTCAGTAATTATTTTTGGTGGCCATACGTTCAAATTTTTAAGCCATTCTATGAAACACCTCCAAAGGGAAAACGGAACAATTTTGCAACTAAATTACGAATTCCTGAACATCTTTCTTTTTTAAATTTTCATTATTACATCAAATTTTATTCTAAATAATGTCCATTTTTAGTTTCAATATGGATAAGTAACGATTCATTTCATTAACTATTTCCTTTGATTTAAAATGTCACAATCAAGAATGAATTATTTAATATTTAAATAAGGATTTTAAACATGTTAGTAAAAACTAGCAGCAACAATAATTTGCTTTTTTTCCCTAGTTTACACGCTTCGTAGTAAACAGACAGCGATTCTCTGCCACTGTTACTGTACACTTACAAATTTATTCAGAAATATTTGATTTAATGTTTATGAAGTATTCTATTTTGAAAAATTTGGTCATTTATTTTATGTGAATTTAAAGGCAAAATTTACTACTAACGATCGGGACTTTGAAATCCCAGAATAGCAAATGATTTATTCCTTAATAAACATATTTCACTTTAATCAACTGCAATTCCAGCCAGAAAATAACTTGTAATTTCATCGCCGGGAGGAACAGAAGAAAAAATTCATATAATGAAAAATTATAAAATTAATACAAGTAGATAAACAAATAAAAAAATAATTTTATTTATTTTAAATATGTGCTCAAGGATTTTTTTTTACTTTCAAATGAATTTGATTGATTTATAAATTGGTTGTTTATGATAATATACCTCAAATCAATTGAATCATTTACAAGCAATTGTTTATCCTCTTCATTTATTAACTAGAAATTACACTGGAGTTTTTTACTAAGGACCTTGAAGTTTAGAACCAAGGTCAAATGACCACGATAACATTTGAGTTGCCATACCCACTTTAAAACAGTTAAACAGTACAACAAGAGAGCGCCAACAATACAACAGTTGTCGAATTTAAATCTCTATAGATTTATCATGTATCAGCCGTTCTACATGACAAGTTTTTTGTTGCACCAATGATTCCATACGTAATACTGGTCATTATTCCACGACCATCACCATAAGTAATTCAATTATCAAATATTAAGTATCCGCGATTCATATTCAAGTTGATTAGTCTCTGAAGCGATAGTAGTCGATTCTTTCTCTCTCTTTAACCTGAAAATCTAGACTATATATAGTAGTTTTAATTAACATAATCACACGGCTTCTTCGAAAATAAGTTTTATAATAAAATAATTTTCAAAGACCAGAAATTCCCCAAAAGGACTATTAGTAGAAGAACACAGATAGAACCATCATAAGTTGATCTTGAAATGCTTCGTAGAACTTGGCATGAAATATCATATAGACATGCTGTGCGCAACTATTACTGCGTCCATTGAAATCATGCAATAAAACATTACGAAAATGAAACTTAGAGATTTTTCTTCATAGAACATAAAACCCCCTTAAGTAAATATACCTTTGCTTGTTTATTTGAAATTAATGTTTGAAAATGTAGCCACACTTTTCAGAAAACTGGTATATCATTACATTATTCAGCCATTTACATTATTTTTTGAAAAACTGTACTTACTTCAATATTTTTTTAATTAGTTTTGCAACAAAAATATTCCACATAAACAAACTTATATTACTATCCGATAACTTACCCCATACAAACTTATAGTAACTATAGAAACATGCATCTTCTAATGTATGGACTAAAACCAATAAATCGCTCATTCTCCACCATTCATCTCCAGCTATCAACACTGGACATTTCTGCAACCCAGTCTAAGTCAAATCCTTCTCTTTATCCTTGCCTATTATTTCTGAGTGAAAGAAGCGAAGGAAGATAAATACTGACCACGTACGGACAAAAAAGTAAGAAAGATTCTCCACCCAAAGCTGCTCGTCATGATGAGTTACAGCCACACTTACGGACGGATTCCTGAGAGGTCTAGCATATATGATATCCGGCAAACTTATCCGAACCTTCTAGCAGTCCGGCAGTAAGTGGGAAGGGGAATGAAAAAGGAAATGGGAAATCCCCTTGGGATTTAAGGTCGTAATGGAGACATCAATATATAGATGTTTTGGGGCAGTTGTATGGATAACGGCTGGGCTCGGTTCAGAGGTTGGAACAAAAGGACGGTACATCTTATGGATTATTGAAATGAATTGTGAGATTAAATACTTTTGTCCCATGCAATTTTTGGATTGTTCATGAGGTTACAATTAAAGAACAACATATTTCAAATAGAGGTTTTCAGAAATATGGAAATTTCAATGGGTTTATTTCAGACATTAGAACGTGAATGTCAACATGCTTTATTGGATTTTAAAATATACGTTAGTTTTTATGTAAATTAAAGCCATTCTAAAATACGCAATAAATATTTCCCAAATGACATGGTTATTTAAAAGTTAAAAACGGATGGCACTTGAAATGGTGCTTCAGTCTCTCAGTAAACGACTTAAATAGATTTGTTATGTATAATAATAGAATATTTCATATAATTGTACATAAATACTGACAAAATTATTTCCAATAGCATTTAATTAAAAAAAATTTTTTTTATTTAATTTGCATGTTGAAGGAACTGCCTAAGCCGAATGTTTTGTAGAAAATATTTAATATCTTACCAAAATTAGCAAGATATATATAACCATTATTATACTAAAAATACAATCTTGATAATTCGTTTACATAAAACTTAAGGTATCTGAACACGTTGAAATGAGCAAATTCGTTCAAATCAAAAATTTTCGTTTGTTTTTCATCTTATTGAATGGAGCTCTTTTGGCTTTATAAAACCTATAATCAACTTTATAAAATTAGAAAAAACGGGAATTGGGTCTTTAATCTACTAGAATCGGGCATTTAAATTGTTCAAAACCTATCACGGTGAGTCTGATAACTTACAAAATGTAATAAATGTATTTCTATCAAACTTTTTGAACCTGGTAATTATATTATTTTCTAGAGAATGTACTAAAACATTTCCTATTACATGAATCATTTTGAGTTACGGCCTATTATTTAAATAATGATCTCATCAAATATGTCGCATTTCTTATAAAATTTATTCGATCAGCTCTAAAATTATTAAATTTCACTAAAATATTAAAATTCTAGTACATTTTTAGATCAATTCATCTACTTTGTTTTAGAAATACTTTTTCTGATATAAATTAATTACTTTTTTCTCTATTTTTTTTAAAGTTTTTTTAAAAAATATTGCTAATATCACTTGTAATTGTGATTTTTGTAAAATTAAAATGTTTTCTATAAATTTATTAGTTAAGTATTAGTATTTATTCATATTGATTCCTAAAAAAGCACTTAGAATCTTTTAGTATACTATTTTTAAAAAAGGACTCCCAACGTGTTCGGATATCTTAAGCAAAACACATATGATAATAATAAAGTATGGAAAACTTCTATCACCAAAATATAATAACTTCACTTATAAACGGTCATCAAAATATTTGAACACATGTAGAAACTTTAGTAATTGTTATAGTATATGGATAAAATGGTATACATATTAAAGGCTCAAAGGTAAACACTAATAAAATTAGTAAATAAACAATCAACACAGTTAATTTGTTATTAAAACTAACTTATCTAGTTATTAATTACAATTTGCTTGGGATATCTGATGTTCCATTTTGGCGTTGCATCTTTCGATGGATTTATATATAATTTTGTCCAGTTCCAAACATTACAAATACGAAAAAGCAACAAAAAGAAAATCATTTCATAACTAGGAATTTTTAAAATGCATTATATAAGATGGCCAAACTTTTATAAGTGAATTTTTCGTATCAAAATCCTTTAATTATAATATTTTATAGAACTCCATTAACATTTTATGGAAAATACTCAATTTTGAAATGACTACTGAACAGCCTTGGTTTCTTAAGGGACTGTTTACTACTTGGTAAATCTTAATTATCGATCCTTATTACGTGCGCATACGAAACGTGGGAAATAAATAGCACGAGTTTTCTGCGTGGGATATATTTTAATATATAACCCTCAAAGCTTTTCTAAAAATCTCTGAGGTTAATGATCAGATGTGAACAAAATTTAGAACATACGCTTTTTAGACAATTATATTTCTTTATTTAATATTTTAAAAAAATTCATTTAAAAATAGAAATTGTATGTTACTTAACAATATTGATTAAATTAATTATCTAATACGCAAGCGTCAATTTAGTAACAATCAGCAGTTAGCAGTGATCTTTTTTTTTATCTAGCTGCAATGTAAATTCCAAAAATAATTGGAGCTTCCTTTTTAAATGATTAAACAGTATATGGAAATGGTTTTCATGGAAGTATTCCAAAAGTAAAGAAAAATCTCAAAAAGTTTCCATTTACATAACCAATTAATGGAATTTAAAAATAAATGCATGAAAGGCTGATGCTTATATGTCCCCAGTTAGTTACTTTCCTTCTTTTATTACAAGCATTATAAATCATACAACAGTTTCCTGTAACAAATAAAAAATAAGTACACTTTTATCATTTTTAAAAAATCGATTTGCTTCAAAAGAATAAAACCATGAAGCCTGAAATTCTACGCTTCAAATATATTTCATAGGAAATCTAAATAAAAAACTATAATAAGTCATCGCTTTAGATTAGATTATAGATTGTTTTTTCATGGTTGAATTTTCAAAACATAGATTTCAGAGGAACAATGCTGCTTTGAAATTCTAAGACAATTATATTCCAGGGTATCCATCGTCATAAGAAGATATTAACAATGAAATCAGATATCAAAAATACAGAATGAAAAACAGAAAACATTGATTACATACATAAAAAATACAGAAAACACTGATGACGTTCATAAAAGCTATACATATTAATATCTGGAATTTTAGCAAAAACAAAACATGCTTCGTAAGTTAAAATTACTTATTTAAAGAGAATGAATAAAACTGAATATCAAATGAGAAGAAAAAGAAGAGATAAATCTAAAACTAATTAGATTTTTCATTTGCATGCAGAAGAATGATACAAAAAGAAACAAAAAAAATGCAAACATAAATTTTCCGAAAAAGATTCTGATTGTATGTCAAGAGATTCATTGTTTGTCGTAAAGTATCTTTTTTTTTTGAAGCATAATGTTTTCTAAAAAAAAAGATTAAAATGCATGTGATGCTTTTCCATTTATTTCACAATATTAGTATATTAGTTCACAATTATTAATTCGAAACACAAAATTCGCTTTGAATAAAAAATTTGGTATCTTTGTTAACGCACGTGTCATATTTTTATCCATACATTTATTATAAATGGAAAGTAGTCAATTATTTTTCTCTGGGAGGGATTTTAATGGGATGGAATCCTCCCATTGTAGTATTTATGGAAATGAACACGCCGACAAGTTGGCCAAAGAAGCTTCGATGCTGCATCCACCTTGCTTTCTGATGTCTCTTCGAAACGCCAAGCAACTTCTCACGGACAAATTTCGACAGAAAAGCATATCCACTCTTACAGAGCTGTCTGTTGGTAAATCTTCGTCTCGTCTGCTCGATGGCCAAAGACGTGCTCAATTTTCTGCCCAACCAAGGATGGAGGGAGTGGCATGTTTCAGCGTCTTCACCGGACAAGATTACCTGCAGACCCATCTGTTTAAGATTGGCCTGGCTGATTCACCGCTCTGTCCCCTTTGTAAATCCGTGCCAATGACTGGGGAGCATCTATCCGATTTCCCAGCTCTACCTTCATGTTCTGTCGCAAGATACCTGAGGAGTTATCCCTCCTGCTAGAACAGCATCTGCTTTATATTGGACTTCAAGGCGCCTTATGTCCAAGAGGACGTTGGAGGACGTAATTTTAAAAAAAAAATCTCTTTCACATAGCATCTTTACAAGAAGTATTTACGTTAAATCATTGAGGGTTCATGGTAGCTAAAAGGACTTGATTGCAAATTCGTAGTAGTCGTCCCTTCTATCGAATGAATATGCTGCCGACATCCGAGTTTCATATCCCTCTCCAAAATTTCACATCACACCAACAGGAGGACTTTTAGCGCCAGCCAATTTAGAGGTTTTGTTCCTAATAAGCTGTTTATTAGCAACAAAGCCTTTGCAGACATGACAAGTCCCCAATTATAAGAACCGTTTCAGGGGAGGTACCACCTAATGGTGGCTCTCGCAACCAAATTTGGACACAAGTTAATTTAATTCATGGCCTCGTGGATTGCTAAATATTCCCATGATTTAATTTTTTGAATGAACTAGAGCCAAATTGGTTCTCAAGGAATTTTTTTACATGACACATAGTCATTTGACATGCGCACCAATGATTTTCGCATTTAGAAATCTATCGACTCCAACCGGAATCGAACCCACAACCTTGAGCTAGTGAAGAGTGTACTTAACCTCTAACTCTGTGTCACCCAGCCGACTAATTTACGTGCATCAGCTCCTTTTACACGGTAAGCCTTCAGTGTCGCTCATTAATACAAATAAGCATTTAAGCGAAAAATTTATGCTAAGTGATATAATAGAAAAACAAAATGCATAGCATGTGATAAAAATGGCGTCTTAAAGGAAGGAGCTCAAAACATACATTGCGACAGTGAGCTCCGAAACCAATTTCTTATTTAAATAAAAGAAGCTTTTCAATCTTTTTGAAAAACGTAAGAGTGTTATTTTTCGACAAAATGAAACGATATCATTTTTTTTTCATTCCAAGAAAATTAGAATATGTACGCTTTCATATTAATAAATTATTTACAATTATTAAGGCATTAAGCATATTTGCATGCTTACTGCTCTGTAATTGTTTTTTTTTTTAAAACAAATTATTTTTTTAAAGCGTAGACTTTTATTGTGATTGAGTTTTTACACACATTTCTTTCAATTGTAATACTCATATAATAAGACATTTGGTTTGGAGTGAGAGAATATTAACACTTCAATGTAAACCAAACAAAGGCTTTTTATGACGGACCTCGTGATTTTAAGCCTCGGTCAAATGACGAGGAAGACATCTGAGCCGATAAGCCCCTCTAAAACTTCCACATCACGCCAATAGGAGGACTGAGACTTCACGGATTTGAAAGTGCATTGGCACTCTCTACAAAGTGGAAGTTCAGTGGCATCCAGACTCGAACTCGTGGACACAAGTTCGTGACCATAAATGCAGACCATTTGAGGTCAGAAAAAATAAACGTTTGAACTTGCCATGTTTACATAATTAGATTCACAATATGAGAGAAACGAAGCAAATCAAATTAAGAATTTACACAAATAAACCTAAGTCTTATCTTTTTATATGTACGTAATGATTAAATACATTTTATTCATCATACTAAAGTAATTCTCAAACTTTCAAAATTTGCGACCCAGTATTCAGTCATAATTTTCATCACCCCCCCCCCTCCTCCTTCATACAATAACAATGTATTGAAAGCAAAAAAATATATACTTTGAAGCTAAAGCTGCAATACGACTTTAATTATAAACGATACAAACTATCAAGATATTAAATTTTGTATATGACAAGTCCATGGGAAGCACTAGTAATTTTTAAGCATGTTTATAATTTAGTATGGATATAATGATCAAAAACATTGAGAAGTACTGACACATTTATGTATGTATGTGTAAATGTGTATTTAATTTTTATTATGTCAGAATGAATTTTACTTCCTTTCAGTAAATTAATAGTTATTTTATATATATAAATCCTTTATTTTCGATATTTCAATAAACTAGCACCCCCCCCCTTAGGAATATCACTCCCCACAGTTAGAGAAATGCTGTTTTAATAGCATTATTCTTTTGTTATAACTACTGTTTAACGTGCCATGTATGTTCCTCTTATAAAATTCTTCCGCATTTTATTCTCCATCCAACACACTATAAACAAGAAACAGTGAGAATCTCACGTTTTCGAAAATACCCTAAAATATAACACCCTAACCGTGCGTTTCAAGAATTTTTCCAGCTTATCGATATAACCATCATGACAATAAGTCCATAAAAACTATGTCTCGAGTCCATTTGAGCTATAGAATTCCTGCCACCAGGAGTTCCAGCCATAAATGCCGAAGAATGTCCAAAGAAGTGCAGTCAGATATAAGATAGATTCTTGTTCACTTTCATAATGCAGAAAGGTCCAAGCTATCAAGATATCCGGTAAGTTTACTGGGGAACTAAAGTGCAGGACGATAGACGAAAATGTAGACTAGAAGAGAAGCTATGATGTCTTAGGGGGAATCTTTCTAAACCGTAATTTAGTGGAGCTTTTATGGCACCAAAGCCTTCGCTTATGTTTTATTTTTATCAAGATATCTTTCCTTCTTTACTCACTTCCAACTTTTCTTGACTGGTCTGGTCGATATTTAGGTGCCAGAGCACTTCAAGTGTTCTTCAAGTTTCTGGAGTAGATTATGGGTTTGTTTGTGTTTATTTTCTGCCAAGAGCTTGCATAAGCTTTTTTTAAGGTGATGTTTTTGGAAAGATGCTTTTTGGATGGAGAAGTATTTTAACTTCAGTATTAGTTTATCTCTTCTGTGTGTATACAAACAAATAATTTGTTATTACTCTGAATATATGTGACAGTCTACTGCTGTATGTTTAACTCCGGTCACAACATGTATTGAAATATATTAACACAGTTTATTTAATATAATTTTCATACATAGATTGGTTACTAAATTCAGTATTTCAAATAATTCTAACGATCATTCCAGCTATTTAAAAAATTCTAAAAACATTTCTTATTGTAATATATTTGTTACGTTGATCGGGATTAAAGGATTTTAGGTAAATCAGTCCCACAGAATAAGACAGTTTTTTAACAGCGGTGAGAATTTATTGTCGAAAATCCAATCCTTGAAATACAGGATTTAGCAGCAATATTCACAGAATAAATCTCAAAACGTCTATACACATTCCACAGCACTCAGACACAATTATCAGTGTCTAAAATACACGCATATAAAAGATTATTCACAAGCACCGCTCGTCCAATTTAATAGCCGAGCTAAATGGTAATTACGGTCAAGACAAGTCTGCTAATCACTAGTCAAACCAACTCAAACTAATCACTAGTCAAACCAACTCAAACTAATCACTAGTCAAACCAACACAATCTTATCTCTACTCAAAATCAGACTGACTCAGGTCAGAAGGTGTATCCCTATTTATATCCCTCCCGGATCTTTCAAGAAAGATTCTCTTGCATCACAGATTGTGAAATTAGTGGATCTCTATACTAATTTCCATAAGAATCCAGAGGATCCCGAATTCGACAAAAATACCAAATTTGTTCTTTCACCAAGATTTCGCCAAGTTCTCATTGATTCGCCATTATAATGTAAGGGACGTCGTTGCTTGTGAAAATATATATTACAATTTTAACATACATTAAATATAACATAATATACAAGTAAATGCATTACACATCCGAATACAGATTATTACACTAGTTTACACAAAATTCGTAACAATATGCAAATGTTAAGTAAAACAGGAAACTTCTGTAAAAAATGAGTTTATCCTCAAAACCTTTCAGTTTCTAATAACAAGACAGAAATTCAACTAGGTTATAACAAATATTTTTGGGAGTAGTATTCTGCAATTAGATCAATGTGGTAGCCAAGTGGTCACGTTCACAAGCTTGTGACCTGCATTAGCGAGTCATGGTGCCACTGAAGACAAGTGGCATAGATGGGTCGATACATGTTAAATCCATTGAGGCTCAAAGTCCTTTCACATTGACAAGTTGGGGATGTTTGGAGAGGGAGGTAACACCCAGATGTTCTCCTCGTCACTTCACCAAATTTCAAAATTGCGAAGTCCATAGCCAATATCCCTACAATATCTTCAGTGAGTGAGTGTTGGGTTTTATGGCGCAAGAGCCAGACTTGGCTATACTGCGCCACGCGTTTGTACAATATCTTCAGATTGCGACGTTTATAAAAATGAAATCAAGCAAAAATCATTTCTTGATAATACTAATCATAAAGCGATTGTTACATTCCACAAATTTTCTGCGTTTAGGTGTAAGAAAAGAAAATAATGAAAAAAAATCATTTATTTTTTATTGCTCGCTTATATAACTACATTTATTTGACGATGAATCAGTAAATTATCATGACTTTTCTAATTTCTTAATGCAGATAGGCCAAAATGTGACTGTTGTGTGTATTTTACTTGACCACTAAGATTACGTAATGCTTCGACTAGATTAGTTTCTCAGGGGACAGCTAAAAAGCAGAGGTTACGAGATCCAAATCAAATAATCGTTGAGATATATCGGAAGAAAGTATGCCAGAAATGCTGAAATATGGGAAGTGCTAAGGAATATTTAAATGAATACAAGATTCTAACCGTTTTAGACCTTAAGCTTATGGTGATCGCTTCTTTTAGCTATTAATTTAAAAATATTGCCCTAATAAGATTTTTTCTTTAAATATGCTACTAAAATTTAAATTCAATGTAAACATTCAAGAAATTAAGACAAAGCTTAAAAACAATTACATGATGCATAATTTTACCAAAAACTATTACTTTTTTTCTATATAAAATAATGCTGAAGTTTAAACTTTTTATGCTACATATTCTTTAATATTAATACATGAAATTAATAATTTTTAAATGTCATCATTTTTATGCGCATTGATTGCTAGTAGAAGATCACTTAGTTTAAAAAAATGCAAGATAAAAGAAATATAAATATGTAAACATGATGCTTTTTTTCGCTTGCAATTTGTACTCATTTATATTTACTCTAATTTCCTCTCATAAAATTTAAATACCTTTTATATTTACAAATATTTAATTGTGTAAGAAAATTGTCACAAGCAAATATTTCAACGATATATTTGTTTGGGGGAGATATATTTCTTGTTTACTTTAATACATAAGGAAAACAATCGAATATCGGATCAATATCATCCACAAAATAACACAAAAAAGACCAAAGGTTTTTCTAAATTGAACAGATCATGCACTCTAGGGCATTCAGAATACAATTCGCAAATAACCGTTCAGCAAGCAAGACTTGGTTAATCATATATCAACCACGCCCGAAAGGTAAAGTTGATCAAACTGATAGCAGCTGTCATCTGTGGTGATATATTTTCCACTCTGACTCCTCGTTTTTAGATAGAAACACAAAAGAACAACACCCGTAAAGAGACCAACTTTCCAGCTTAATCATCCACAGATTTCGCGTTGTATCCTAATAACTTTGTAATAAATCATCGATGAATACTGCTGAGTGAGAACGTTTTGGCGTGGTAAGATAAGAACTGAAACAATGCATTAACTTGTGCATTATGGTGTATGCATTATGCTTGTCAAATCAAAGTGTATGCAGGAGATATTTGGTTGCAGTATTTGTTGCAATAAACTATCAAATAACATTTGAAGGTAGTTAATACTGAGGCTCTGGCTGATTAATTAATTTATGAACTGTTTGCACACAATTAGTACATCACATAAGCTTCGGTGATACTTTGTATTGAAAATATGATAAAAATTGTATTGAATTATATATAATGATTACAGTATAATTTACTATCATATATATATAACCTTCTGTATTCATAACACTTTGAAATCTTGATAATTTTATTGATCTATGGGATGATTGTGCGTGTGTGTGTACGTGTGTTATATACAGAAGCCGATTATTGAAAACTTTTTAAGGATATCGGCGCTGAAATTCTAATTATTAATTATTTAACTTATGTTGTTAAATAACATTTTAAAACTATTTTATTATTAAAAATTTATATTATAAACTATTGTACGATAATGTTACAAAATTGCATGGAAGTATATAAAATGTTTCATAAAATGAGAACTGCGTAAGTATACAGAAATATAAAGTGAGGATAGAAATATATTACAATATAAAAGCATGAATTTTTCCAATTTTTTTTAAAAATGTATTCCAGTTAATTTAAATTAAGTAACAACAATGAAATACAAACGAAAATAAAATATTTTACTTTTGAGGTCTTTCCTTTACTACTTTCAGAAATATATTCCACATATATTTTGTATATACAAATATGAATCTTTTTAATTATAAGGCAATATTTAAATACAGCATTTAAAAGCGTTTAGAACAATAAAAATTGATTGATTTTTGACATTACACTTCGAAACAAAATTATACTTATTAGCAACGGACCTCTTATATTTTGGACATGAAACAAAATGAAGATTAAACTTAAGTTGGAATCCCCTTGTCTTTCTATACTTTGAATTAACACATTTGTTCTTGTGCAGCTTAAGCTTCCTAGGAAAACCGTAATCTGTTGTGAACATCTGTTACTCTGTAAGCTTACGTTCTACTTATATATCCTGACCAAGTGTAACCCAAAGCTGTACATATAAGGTTTAATGTCTATAATAATCTAATATTTTGCTTTATTTCTCAATAAATATCATATTAAACACTTGGATGAAAATGAATATTTTCATTTAAAATGTACATATACTATCGTAAAAAAATGTTTAGCAAGTAACTTTTCATCATTCGTACTAGGGGGAGATGAACTTCCTGTCCACCTCACGGTACAACCCCATTCTACGAAATATACAACTGTAATCATTGCTCAAATTGTAAAATTGTAATTGAAAAATGTCTCAGTCTGTTTGGCATTGGTTATTGCTCACGTGTGTGAGATAAGTAAATAAATTTATTACATCATCCTGTAAAACTGTTTTAAAAAACAATTAAGATTCTAATAGACTACATAATAATATAATAGTGATTTTAAATTTATATCTATAGGATAATTTACTCAAATTTACCAAAAGCAATTTTAATAATTCTTTACATTCACTTTGTAGCTCTTACGAAATGTGTATAAGCAAAATATTTATGTTTGAATTATACTTGTTTAATTTTTTTTTCTAAATAGTACAGAGAGTATATATATTGCCCTTTTAAAAGCGTATAATCCACTTAAGGTATCCGACTACCCTAAAACTGTGAATTTTGCCAAAAATTGACAATTATTTTTTATGATTTTATTTTATAGGTTATCTTATTAGCTTTATAAAAATACCAAGTTTATCATTTTCCGTTTACTAGAACAAACACTATAAGTGTTTTAGTAAAAACAGATGTCATTACCTTAAGCAAGATGTCATACTTTAAAAAACGCGTTTTACTCGAAATGTGATTTTTTGAAAATAATCAAATGGGGTCAGCGATTGCTAAAAAAGTTTTGAACATAATAAACTGAAATTTTTTCTGTAAGTTCTGCATAATAGTAGAATTATTTTAACATTCATATTTATCAATCATTGTTTTATTACAAAATTTACAGTCCTTTATGTGAATATAATCACTGTCTTTTTAAGCATTTTCATATAGTAACCGAGATAAAAGGCTCTAGTTTTTGTAAAAAAGAAAATATCTCTTATGCTGAAGGT
This sequence comes from Trichonephila clavata, assembly GCA_019973975.1. Classification (NCBI taxonomy): domain Eukaryota; kingdom Metazoa; phylum Arthropoda; class Arachnida; order Araneae; family Nephilidae; genus Trichonephila; species Trichonephila clavata. Next base: position 73,446 of record BMAO01022411.1, on the reverse strand, counting down.
CATTTCAAAATTGAATATTATAGCAACACATTAGATTGAAAAAATTGAAAATTTGTTCATAAGCCTTTGGTGCAGAATGGGCCGCGTTTATGCTATTTTTTGTCAATTTTGACCTATTTTTTCCCATTTTAGTAATAATAATTTATTTTTCTCTTCTTAATGTTGGTACATTTTTCTTAAAATGCACTAAACAAATCTAAAAATAACAAAAAAATCCCCATATCTTCTTTTTAAAAAAAAAAATTGTCGCAACCAGTCGGATACCTTAAGTTCGCTTTTAGCCTAAATGTGTACTTTTTTTTTAAAATCTTGGATACTTTTCATCAACATAAAATGGAAACAATTTTAAATGGACAAAAACTTGTTTTCGTTTATTTGTTTCACTAATTTTATAAATTCAAGAGGAATTCACCCTTTCACTTAAAGAATTCATTTAAGTCAACAAAAATCCATTATATTTCAAAGAGAAGAGTAAGCAGACAAAACAGAACCAAGAAGCTTTTGAAAAAGTTGAAAATAAACAAAATGCAAATGTTTTAAAAGACTTTTCATGTATCAATGATGAATACTAATTGTTTGTGATTAAAGAACCCGGGCAATATATTTGGAACACAAAGGAATGCATAAACAAAATATCCCTTGTCACTCTAAATTTGAAGCATCGATTCAACGTTTACATTGCACTTTCTCACCGAAGCACTAATTACTTCCAAGCATTATTTTCTTAATCTTCCGTCCCCTGTTAAATGCTTAATTGAATAGCGGGAAGTTTTAATTGTTATCGCTAAGTGCTGGTGAATCAAGCGTGGTTAAAGCATTTTGAGTCATAAAAATGCCAACATGTCGTGCGGTTTAATGACGCTGAAAAAAATATGAGTCTGAATTCACGGTGAGATAACGATTAACAGGAGTTAAGTTTTGTTTTCTAGAAACATTTTTAAAAGATAAAAAGGGTCTTTCGTCTTCTTGGGGAAAGAAAAACGAAGAGAAAGAAGCGGCAAATATTTTTTTAAATAATTGTTCTCGGCTCTCTCTCTTTAAGAATTTTCTTCTGTCTGGAAGTTTTTTTTCTTCGTGTGTGACTGTATTACTAAAAAAAACATGTTTTATTCAATGTAATTTGCTGGAATTAACTAACTTTTGAACTAAAACAAGTGGTTTTAAGGTTAAGTTTGATTTTTTAGCCTTTTTTAAAAAAGAATGTCTGAGTTAAAACTAGGAAAGATTAATTTAATAACTTATGTTCTTTTCGCTCAGAACTTCCATCGTATTGTTAATTGTGAATATAAGTTTATTTACACGTTTCTTAAAAAAAGTTAAGCTTTTCTTTTCTTTTCTTTTTCAGAATTTTGAAAAAAAAGGAAGTTGCAATAAAAGGCTATTTTCTAATACGGCTGATATAGTCTCGCCAAATGTTACATTCACTGAAAGCTTGGATCGTCCATTTTCTTCAGCTTTGAAATCCATTTATTTACTGAAAAGATTTGCTGCGAAGCAGACATTATGTGCTCACATAATATTTCCAATTGCTTTATCAACAAATCAATTCATTTTTAAAACATCATTAGCTAGTAATATTTTTCTCAGGGCGAAAATACATAAATCTAGCTACAAAGTTTGTATTAAAGTAAGAAATAATTTATATTTTTTACAAATTCGTGGTAAATTTTATCAAAAGTTTGACTTTATATCACTACATATATCTAAAATGACCAATATATTCAAAAGTTCTCAAAGCCATTTTTTTCTAAATAAAAATATATCGTGTGGACAGTTTTTAAAATGAGGAAAATTCAAAATCGGATGGCAAAGATTTTGGTTTTTGGAAGCACCCTAAGGGGGATATGATAAATATATGAATGAGTTAAATATTAATTAAATAAATATTAATTAAGTAAATATTAAGTAAAAACAACCCAAATAAGCAAATAAGGTACTTGAAATCAGAATGCAATAGAAGAAGTGGCCGACCCCGCACAAGATTGCTAGACAATATAGAAAAATGCTTACGGAACATCGGCGTAAAAAGAAAAAAAAACACTAGCAATAAACAGATCAAGACAATTTTTACTAACTGAAACAGCCTTGGTCAGAAATTGGCTGTAGTGCTTGTGAAGAAGTTAATAAAAAATGGATAAGGTTTTGAATGTTATAATGCTGTACTAAATGTTTCAATATTGCCTGTTTAGTTATACATTCTACGTTATTAGGATAATGTGTGAATGTTAAATATATAAATGTAATCCCGCATACTTATAAACATACATACAATTCTATTTTTATCACTTTTTTACTATTGTTTGAATTAAATATAATGCCCTAAGGCTATTTTATGTCACATGGCTTTTGGTTAAAATGTACTATACTTCTTTTTTCGTTATACAAATTGTATTTATTGCATGGTTCTTTTTTCAGGTTATCTTCTGAATAAAAAATAAGATGAACTTTTTATAAATATATATTTTGATAAAACACCTACGTTATAAAAACTAAAAGAGACCAAACGTCGTATTTCATATTAATAAATTTAGCGTAAATTTATTTAAAAAAAAAATGGTAGTAAGCATCGAAATGTTAACAAATTTAACTGTCAAAATTGAATCGGTTACTTATTATTTATCAGTAGCACCTTAAAAACCAACTCATTGGTTGATATTTTTATACTTAACATAAAATGAATTTTATTAACTTAATTTATTTTTATTTAACTTATAATCAAAAATTGTTAATTACTTTTCTTAAAAAATTAAAAAAGTATTTCCGACTTTTTCAAATGAACGAATAAAAATAATTCAATAAAACTCTGAACTTTGGTATTTTGAGCATTCTTGTAATACTTGATTTTTTTCAATGTTATTCGTTATTTAGCGTTTGGTCGTCTTTCTATTTTATACGAAAAATATTCTTTTGTTTCTCATCATAACCTTTTTACATTTACAAATATAAAGAAACAAATTTTTCCAAGAATGTTCATGTGTTATTTGGCAGGGGAAAAAACTCACTAAATAAAGAAGTACAGTAATGACTCTGTATTGTCAATTCACAATCTTTCCTTTTATGTATTATGCAAATGAAAATAAACTTCCGTAATTTATTATGCAAATCAACTCCACACTCGAAATAAATAACATTAAAAGATCAGGACGATTGTCTTTGAAAGATAACACACAAAACACGCCCTCCGCATTGATTACATCGAAACACATAAATAAAAGATTCGCTAATGTGAAACAGATACTAATGAAGTAAAAACGAATAGACAGATTTCTTGCGAAAAAAAAGATTTTAAGAGTAATAATAGAGTGTGTTCTTGTCAGTCGGTAAAATATTTATACAAGTACTTTGAACGAACACTAAAAGAAAGAAAACAGATTTTGTAAAAGGATATGTGTGTATGTGTATTGGATTTCACTGGAATCAAACATGTTGCAAGGATATTTTTGTTTGGTTGCAGTCAAATAATTGATGAGACATTTGGTTATTTTAGTTGGTTTTTTTGTATACTTATTGTACCTGGCCTAGCCTGCTGCTAGATCATGTACATGAGCCCAAGAATTCTCAAAAAATTAAATACAAGAAAATAATTGGAGTTTAAGTCCTCCTTGTCAAGACTGTACAGTTCAACAGATGTTCAAGAGAGACCTGCACAAAGCTGCATTTAGTACACATGAAATAGGCATTTTGTCCATTAACAAAAAAGGCGCTTTATGTGTCCACTTGCAAGTCTAGAAATGGTGGACTGGACAATTCTACTCGCCTTTATGGTAAAGGCACCACCTGGGGTCTGCGTAGATTTATTTAGTTCCACATTTTATTGAACACACAAAATTCGACCAAGCGAACAGCAGCAGCACAACACAAACTAATGACAAAGGACACATGCGTTCTTCTTTACATTCCAAATATCTCAACTTTTATACCTTTTCCTACCCTAAACGGCTAGAATTTGCGATAATCATATGATTTCTGGTGCTGAATACACTGATTGGTTAGGATTGGTCGTGGATTCAATATTGCCTCAACTCATTTTGAAATGTGTTTAAGTGGCAATTTCGAAAGAGATACAGTTGAAGTTAATCTGGTGTTTCCCGTTAGGTGGGTAAACTAGAAGAATTAATTATCACGTGATGTCTTGAGGGTAAGAGACTATAATAAATTAAAGAAAATCCATCGAAAGAAAATTAAACTGGATTATCATCAAAATAATTACAAGCATACGTATTCAATAAAATAAAGAAACCATGTTTAAAAATAGTAGAATTCTCTTGCAGAGAATACATACAAGGCACATTTAATTGCATTTTTTCTTCTTCTTTATTAATGATGAGTTTCCCTAAATTGAATAAATTTGCTTAGCTTAGAAACTCATTTTACAATTTTGAACGGAAAGCATTGGCACAGTTAATTTTAAACTGAGAATTCACTTTCAAATCTTTCACATTAAACCACACAAGAAGCAACTTTTCTGAATATCATTACGTTTTAAAGTGTGAAACTTGAAAGTAGTTCCATGTTAAAAAATAAACTATGACTTGCTATAGTAGAATTTCAAAATAATCGTGTGAGATAAAATGGGGAATTTCGCAGAGACGAAAATCAGCCCAAATACCATCTTCATTACTTAACGAGAAATAAAATGATGAGTTACAAGAGGTATACAAAGTCATGAGGTATGTTAGTACAGTAGAGTCCCGAAAACTCGGCCTAATTTGGACCGAAAAGTGACCGAGATTGTGAAAATGATGAGTTTTTGGTGTGTTGAGGGGCAAAGTAAAATAGCAGGATCATATATAAAATAAACTTTATTTCCAACACAACAAATATCTATGTTCGAATATATATATTTCCTTCGTCAGAGTGGAATTCTGGGATGACAGAAGAAATGTCAGAAGACATGTCTTCCGACCAATGAAATTCAACAGGAGAATCTAAAAGCCAATAAGATGCAAGGATCAGGCATCCGATAATGAGTAAGGATCATCCGATGTTATGAAAGTACACCACAAGTTATAGAGAATTGAATTTAAAAAGAATAAGTTCGAGTGTTTTTTCAAATACTGCATTGCACTTAAATATGTTGTTTGCCTGAGAACATAACAGAAAATAGAGTGCCCAAATACCCTTAAACGAAGGAGAAGAATGTACTTTATGAAGACATAGAGCATTTATATATATAACATGAAAATGAAAATTAATGAACACATAATACTCCTGATCAGACACACCTCAGATAAGTACTTTATGAAGGCATAAAACTATCTAAAATTAAAATATATAGTATTACTTAGCAAAAACTAGCTACTTTTTTAAAAAAAGAAATGTGTACTATATCATGTTGTCGTCCGTATTGCGCTCTGCGTTTTGCTACTTCATTATGAAGACGACAAAGGAATAGTGTTGTTCAAAATACTAAAAGGCGGTTTTGAAAGCTTTTAATCCTCCACTAAGTGATATTTTCGGAGTTTGTATGGTGTTCCCAGCGTTCACGTCTTCATAATTTTACGGTATTTTTTCATTAACTGTGACAACAGCACTAATTTCTGCATTGGACATCTTGGAAGAGTGTGGCTGTTATCCGGACAGCCGGGATATCGAATACCTAATTTTCAAGACTCTACTGTACTTCATGAATAAGGTAAATTTAACAAATCAAAAAGGAAATGTGATGAATTTTATCACTTGAAAACTTTTATTTGTTTTAAATAATTTTGCTCTTAATTATATGGGGTTTTATTGAAAGTTTAAACTCAATTTCAATCAAATTTTAGACATTTTAATTACAAAGAGTCGTTAAATTCTAGTCTATTTACCATAAGAACTTTTTCGAAAAAAAAACGTGATTTTTATAATAAGTATCGTTTATATTAATAATTGCCTTTTACATCCAATTTTCCGAAGTAAATTTCAAAAATAAAAACTTTTCTTTGAAAGGGCTATTGCTCAAGTAATTTTGTAATGCGATCGTAAAGTATAAAAAAGTGATAATTTAGACTACACACAAATAGGCACAAGTGAAATAAACTGCTTAAGAGTCCTTACACCATTTCCAGTATTTACTTCATTTGTAGTGTCTTCTTGATATGCAGAAAAGCTAAAATAAGCATCTTATGCATCATCAAATAAGTAAAATTTTTAATCATGCTGCATTGTATGTATTTCCTCTTTATTACTTTTAATTCTCTCTTTCAGAAAAAAAAAACTTTCAAAGAATTAAGAAAATAGAAGAAATTTCGTTTTATAGGCTTTTCATGAAATCAAGAAAACTTGAAAGTTTCCCGATAACTTACATTTAATTTATGTTTTATTCCATTATCTTAAATTGGAAATAAATATATATAAGGGTTGTTTTTTAAGTAAGGTCCGTTTGTTTTTTAAAAAATAGCAACAATATTTTGTTTTGAAAAACCTTTATTTTAGGATTGTACAAACTTTTGCCTATTTTTATACATAATTGCCGAGTTTATTAATGCACTTGTCACACCTTAGAACTAAGTTTTGAAAATCCTCTTCAAAAAAGTCTGCCGCCTGTTCGGACAGTCAAGAGTTCACGGCTGCTTTCACTTAACGGCGTGGCATGCTGTCCCAAAAGGTTTTTTTCTCCTCCACATTAACGCAGGGCCTCACACTTCTCGAACGACTCGGGACGTAATCGAATCTTTCGGCTGGGAGGTTTTGGACCATGCACCATATAGTCCCGACTCTGCTCCTCTAACGATTTACACCTTTTCCGTACCTCAAACACAGTCTTGATGGGAAGCGCTTCAGTGACAATGAAGAAGTGATGGCGGCCATGAACTCTTGGCTGTCTGACCAGGCGGCAGACTTCTTTGAAGAAGATTTTTAAAACTTAGCTCTAAGGTATGGCAAGTGCATTAATAAACTCGGCAGCTATGTAGAAAAATAGGCAAAAGTTTGTACAATCCTAAAATAAAGGATTTTTGAATCAAAATATTGTTGTTATTTTTTAAAAAGCAAACGGACCTTTTACTTAAAAAACAGTCCTCGTATATTTGTGTGCGCTTAGTTTTTGAAAACTTAAAATAAACTGTATTCTTTCAAAAAAAAAACTATTATAAATACATATATACTGGAAGAGAGAGATTTTTTCATTGGTAGAACTTTTTCTGTTTTAATGCGTATAAACCACATTCAAAAAAGAAAGCATGTGTTTTTAAGAGGAAAAAAGAGCCAAAGCACACATCTTAAAATATCATAAATCTATAATTAGAACCTTACTTGTCTCTGAAATAAAAATCTTTACGAAATACATCTTCTACAATAAAACGTTATTTTTTCTATTGTGTCTACATGTCATCGAACGAAAAGTTGGTTTAGTATTCTACCCTGACACTTCCAGCTAAAGAATAGGGGAGAAAAAACACCAAATCCTCTGAAGAAATACCGAAAAAATACAAAATCTGCTGTGTAAGCCTTAAGAGATATGTCTTTCAACTATACTGAACTCAGAAGCTTCTATACCTCAAAAGAAAAAGAAAAATGCTGCATTTTTAGATCGATTCTGTTATTCAGGTACAGTAAGCAACGCTTCAAAAGAAATGGATAAACATTGTCTGTGAAAGCTTTGTGCTTCTTGTATGAAAGAAAAATATGGTTGTGTATGATGTTTGCGTTTGAATTGATTTAGAAGAAAAGCCAATGCATTGCTATCGAAATGGAATGCAGATTTTTTTTTATTGTTAGACAATGCGCTGCATTATCAGCAGAAATTCAATTCTGTACAGTTAATGCATATCGTATGAACAAACGTTTATGTTTTTAAAACAAATATGTATTGAAAATACACTACATTCTCTGAACAAAATAACTATACATGCGAAAGGATTTTTAAAGAATACAAAAGGAATCCAAAAATGATAAAATGATTATTTCTGAAACTCTAAATTTATTATATTTAAAGATAGCGAACATATATAAAAGTATTTTTGTTATTTGGTTTGTACGCAAAGCTTGTATTAATTTAAACCAAACTATATAAAATCTGACGAAATATAATAATAAAGAATAGTATAGTGAATGCATATATGTTTGAACTAAAATTAATGTTCTGAATACAAACATGAATTGTAAGTACACCACTGCATTCTCCTAACGAAATAACTATACATGGGAAAAGAAATTCTCAGGATACATATGTTTCGAATTCTAAATTTGTAATATAGAAATAAAATATAAATGTATTTTGGTTATTTTGTTTGAATTAAAGTAACATATAACTAAAACTAAGCTATAAAACTTAATTAAATAAAGTAATAACAAATCTCGTTTTTGTAAAACTTTATCAAATAACAGGTAAACACTTGAATTGGAACGTCACTTATTAAAATTCCAATTTTCAACTGAAATGAAATCAGGATCCCCCCCCCTCCGAATTATTTTGTAAAAGGTATCACCGTATTAATACACAAATAAGCAAATAATTTTAATAATTATATCTGTTTGATTGATTCCCTGATATAGTAGAAAATTTCAAAAAAGTATGGAAAAATATAATGTATTTTCAAAGCATTTACTTAAGAAATCTATAATGCGTAATATATACATTTGCAGTTAAAAATGCTGCTTACCATATTAAAAAAATTATACTACTGTGTATTGTCCTATAGGTTATTAATGTTATATAAGAAAGTTAATTTTATTTTATATTCTTTTTTTATCAAAAACAGTATATATATATATCTCTTTCACAACAGTTGTATTATTTGCAAATTATTTTAAGCAAATGAAAATATTTTCTTTACTCAATAATTATTTCCATGAAATTTTATCTATCGTACTTTATTTAAATTTATTCTAACAATTAATAATGCGCCAAATTATTTTTCGTACTTAGAGGTGCATAAATAACCATTTACATTTAAGGTTTAATATATTGTTACAGAAAAAAATTACAGTTAAAATCAAATAAAATGTAGCTTTTACTTTAAAAAATGATAGCCACATGTACTACTCTATAACTAAAAAAAGGAGTCACATCAAGAAAAAATACTCGAATGAGACACGAATTGGTATATGCAATCTATATGCATTAAAAACCACTCTCTGATTATCTCATACGAATTCGATGTTTTATTCAGGAGAGACAGCTACAAGAGCAAAAACAATCAATAAAGCGTGGGCCCACCTCTAACCCTGATGCAATCTGTTATCCGGCAGGCATTCGCTCCCAACAGTTTAGAAATGCTTTTCTTTGCCAAATTACTTCATACACATTCCAGTCGACGAGTTGATTGGTGCAATCCAGGGACTGTCGGAAGTGTTTGCTCAAAATGGCCAAAAATGAACTTTTGTTGAGATCTGGTGATCACTCTTGCAAAGGAAGTGTTCAAAATGCACTTAGAAAAGCATTAGAAGGGCATGGCATGAACGGCTCGAATCCTATTGAAATGTAAATCAAATGGCTTATAAAAAGAAGAGGAACACTACAGTTCTAGAATATCGATGACGTACAGTCATACTGTAAGTGTGGTATGGACTATAACCAAAGAAGTTCAAATATTTAATTAAATGGTTCTCCATACCAGAATTTGTGTTTTCAGAGCAGTCAGTTGAGATTCCCATCCTTGTCCTGGACGTTTCCAGGCAAATCTTCGTTTGCCATTATACCTTAATTCAAAGGGGAACTCAGCACTGAAAACAATTTTATTACTGTCCGCACGATTCTAGATCGAATACATGAGGCCCCACTTCAAATGGAAGGTGTTGAAAAGCATAGCCAGAAAAAAAAAGACATTAGGTTCAATATTTTCTACGACTTCAATCGTTTTTTCACTGTTTTGCCTATGGATGTTCATTGCATTTGTATCTGGGTTACTCTTTGGATCAATGATAATAACTCATAAGTGGCAATAAGCGCCAATCGGGTAACCATTCTAATATTGCACAGAATCTAACACTGATTTCTTAACACTTTTTCGACCATATTTCCCCCATTCTTATCAACATCTTGAAATAGCGCCATAGCTCTAAACCAAATGTTGAGACATCCAGCGATTTGACCCCTGCATTTCTTAGCCCAATTAACGTCCTCTCTCAAAGGTTGAGTTCTGCCTATCTAATTCCATGTGGGTCACCGGAAACACATTGGTACGAATTTATGCTTTTATCTCCACTCTGTTTTATATTTTTTTCCGAATAGTCCATTGCATTACACTAAAAATCAAACTAGTCAGAGAATGGCCCTTAAAAATATGCGTAATGTATATTCATACGGAATTTCGTCCCATGCAGATACTTATTTCTTTTTAATTTTAGAGTGCGAATTTGACACATTTTACGTAATAAACCACTTAGAAAATAAAAGAAATTTATAAGTTCTACGAGAGAGAGAGAATTTCTATAAACCCAAAAAACATCCGCATATATAGTAAATTAAAATATACATTTTGTGGTAAAAAGATACTTTTATACAATGTGTGTTTGCAACAAAATAAACATTACGGAAATGCAGTTAAACTGCAATGACCGAAAAATATGTTTTTGAAAGAATACGTTGGCTCTTTGTGTGATAGCTTATATTAGTAGTTTATATTATTATATATTGTTAATGTTACTTATCTCATCCGCTATCAGCAATAAAATCACATAGACACCGAAGAAATTGACTGAAACACGTAAGGCTAGATTACGTATGCCGTTGTGGCCACAGCTATGAGCACTATGTGAGTGACAGGATGGTTTCACATCGTCCAATCACAATTTTGAAAGAGATCACTCCAGGGGTCTTCCACTAACCACTCGATAGGACTTTCTACTTACCGAATAATTTGAGTAACCCCCACAGGTAAAATTTGCTTACAAACATCCATGCCTTCTCCAGGATTCGAGTCCGGGATCTTCGGTACAGCAGTCAGAATCCATAACTACTATCCCATTTTGGTGGCCTTAATATTATTCTTACCATTATGTATAAATAAAAAATATATATATAACGCTTATACTTTTCAAACATTTAAATGGGAATAATAAATTATTAAAATGTGCTTATTAAACTAAATTTTAAAACAAATATAATTCCCATTTAAAATCGATAACTTAATTCTTTTCAGTACCTGAAAAATTCTTAAGTTAAGTTTTAAAGAAATAAAATAGAGATAAGCAACACAATGGAAAACATCTGACCATAACGTTCTAAAAGAGAATTCTTGGAAGAATCAGTTCACACACACACAATAGTTTTCTTTAGAAGTTTTAATACCATGGAGTAAATTTCTACATTTTTGAATGAAAAATCATTACTTTTCTTCCCAACACATCTGCTTAAAATGTGCCAAAAAGTTTTGACTTGATGATAATTAAAATAATGTATAGAAACTTCTTTTATCTCTTTTAATGGAAAATTACTAAATAAATTAGCATTTTCAGTCTGTGAAAAGAAATGTAACAAAAATGTTTTCTACTTTATCGAGCCTTTAGTTTCATTAAAGAAATTAATCATTATGTCTCTTCTAGATTGTTGATAAATGATTATATAAACATTTTTTTTTACCAAAGAAGATTTAAAATGTAAGAAGGTAATTGTTTTTAAGAAGATTAAAAATTTTAACGCAAATTAAATTGAGGTAGCTTATTTTGATTTTCTTTATTCATTTTAATTTTGTTATCTTAGATCACAGAGAGTGTGATAAATGATAAATCTAAGACCAAAAAAAAAAGAAGAGTACATAAATATTTTAATTATTTTAATGCAAATTGTTGCATAATTTTGTTTTACAATGATTTATGAAATTAGTATGAACATTGCTACTGAAGCTTACATATAAAGTGGAAATACTTTAACGTAATACATTTCGGAAAACCGTTTAATGTTAAAAAATAATTGAAGAATCGGAAATTTTTTAAAACTTTTCTTTCAAAAACGTAAACAACTCATACTGTTGTTTAAATAGAGCCACCCATTTGTTTTTATACAAAATATACGTAATCATATCTCGATAAATATTATGATTCCTAGCAATATGTTAATTTTGAAACTATACGCAATTAAATTTTCAAAATCGTATATAATTCAAATTTATATTCGTATTTTTCCTTAAAAAGTCATGAAAAAGCAATGAATTCAATCTAGTATATGAATTTGTATTTTTTTTGCTATGTGGCGAAATAAAACTACAATATGAGAGGCGCAACAAATTATAACAATACCAAGAAAACTAATACCTAAATTTATGCATATTACAGTTTTATTTCTCTAAGCGAATATAATTAATAGTACTATCTGAGATTGTATCTGTTACACATAGATGATAGCACTTAGTACTTTGTTGCTTCATATTGTGTATCATCACTACTCATTGCTAAAAATGAAAACATTTTCATGAGCACTACAATGCCAACATTTCTTATAATATTTGCTTTAGCATAAGATACTTTCCGTACAACAAAAGAAATCTAATTCCCATCAAAGTTTGTGAAAATAAAAACCAATAAAACAGTAAACAACTAAACTACCTGGCTTAGTTATAAATATGTTAACGCTTAAGTGCAAAAATTATTTACTCTGCAGATTGGCTAGTTAATATGCACATTAACTAGTATGAAGTGCAGGAAATTAATTCAATTCTAAAATTACTTAGATAATCTGCACATTACATCGTAGATATTCACTAAAGTTAAAATAAGATATTTGATGAGACAGCAGCAAAAAAAAATTGCTTTACGCTTGAATTAAAAATGTTTAGGAAAAATTATTATGGGATGAGTCAACGTTCAATCAAAATTCCAAACAATAAGGAAATGAGAAAAACCAAATTTAAAACCTTAACGATATGGAAACTTTAATATTAAGGTTACATAGTTGAAATACATAAAACTTTTGATTGCGCACTTCAACGGTCAAATCATTTAGTTTGCAGTACGTAAGATTAAGACTACTGTTAAGGCTTTCGAGTATTAACAGTAACATACACCACGTATATAACACGTTTTATTTCAGAGCGCTTTTCATGTTTGCTGAAATTTTAACTCAAGATATTTACTGAAATTTTAACTCAAGATATTTACTTCTTGACATTTTGATTACAAATAAGAATCTATTTAGAATGATTCTTGACAGTACATTATACAAACAAGCGTACACACTTATACATTAACGCAGCAGCAAGACACATTTGCAAAACTTAAGACGGAAAAGATATTCTTCTCGCTCAAAAATATATCATCTTACACATCTCTATTCCGAGAGATTCGAGAACATTCTTTACTCATACGGTTTCCAATTACAGTAATGCCTCGACTAACTCGAATTTGGAGTTACATGACTTTCAAATCTTGTCCAATCGTCTTTACACAACACGATTAGTCAGTCTTCGCTTTCTGTTTAGCTAATGTACATGTTCGGACGTATTATAAGGAATTGCCATAATAATTTATTAAGTGTTATTTATTTCTTACATACGAGAGTATACTTGTTATTACATGTTACAATTGTTATATCGTCTTTGTTATATTTGCTCAGATCTGAGAGATAGCTGTATTATCCAAACGAAGTAGAATTCTTGGGTCTAGAAACAAAGTCTTTAGACCCAGTTCAATCAAAAGATCGAATGACAGTGTGTGGGGAATTTGACAAAGGGCCTCAGTTTAATTGAAGAAGGGTTACTAGAAGATATAAACTCCAAAAAGAGCGTTTTTTTTTAACAAAACAAAGAATCAAAAAATTATTAGCATGCTACAAGGAGTTCGTCTGGTGGAAAAAAATCTTTGAGTTTGCAGACTAATTAGTTATGTTTAGGAAGCTTTTTACATCAAAATAACTTCTGTTTGGGATGTTGTATTTGTGTTATCTAAGATTTTACTAAGCAATTTTTTTCGTTATTATTTTCATTCGTCTCCAGTCTAACTAAAAATAATTTATATGTATTTATATGCGAAATTTTACCCCGACTTACGCGGTTACGCTCAGTCCCACTTATCGCGTAAGTTCGGGGTATTATTGTAGTTTTACGTATATTGTGTGTGTATGTTCGAATCCGGTTGCTAAAGCAATATTGCGTTGTTCGAAACGACGACACTTTTTTTTAAGAACTAAAGTTACAGTCAATACTTTATTATCCGTTAGACGGCTAAAAAAATAATTATCAATCTATATCTTGGATAATGTAGAACCGAAATAATTTAAAGAAAATCCCTATCAAGAAAACTGAACTAGAGAATTATAATATATATGCGAAGTAAGGTACTTATTTCCAAGTCGACACTGATTTTCATCGATTGTAAGAACAAAACAAGACATTTATTTAGAACAGAAAAACTATAACAACAAATTTGTCACAGAGCAACCTATGCGGAAATTCTGAGTTGATTTCTGATCAACCTTTGATAAACAAATGCGTTTATAAAATGTTATTCGTGTATCTTTTTTACACAAATTTTCCTCTTTCCGAACAAATGTTGAATTTTAGTATAGGAAGTTGCTTATTTTTATTATACTTTTCTATAATAATTTTTTAACTAATTCATGTTGCATAAACTGTTTTATTTTGTAACATTTGTCACAAATATTTATTATGCTTATTTTTGTGCTTATATATCCCATAGTTTTTGTTTTAAATTTTTAGAATGAATAGTTTATGTTTATAAGTTTATTATTTAATTTCAAAGTATTTATTTTGATTTATTTCTAATCCTGATCATGTGTAAAGTTAGATACAAATGTTTTAAAGCAAAATACCTTTTTTTTTAAATTTATTTCTCATTATGATGTACAATATTCATTAATATCAGAATAATTCATTAAAACTGTGGTTCATTATATAGCAGTTGTTTATAGATATTTATTAACAGATCTGTATGCTATTTCCCGAGGCAAGATATTTCGGTTAATCATGAAAGACCATGAATATAATCGTGCTAACCTAGTAAAACTTCTGAACTACTTCCTTTCGATATAATGTTCTACTCACGATTTGTGGCATTCACCCATAGGACTTAGAAATTCTTCGTAATATCCCATATCGGGCATTAAATAACTGTTACTACAGTAAATAATTCCAGAGTGAATGTTTGAACAATGCATCCATGCTATATTAATATAATTACCACGAAATCAGTTTGCATAGGTTTTCTAGTTATGCATTAACTAATCGAAACCAAGCGATTCACTTAATTTCCTTATATTGAGAGTAATATGTTGCATGTAATTCTAACAGAGAAAATACGGGAGTTTTCTGAAATGTTATATATTCAACAAAATATTCTTAAGCACACATTTCTATTAAATATAACAGTTATGATAGTTAAATGATTTCTTGTAAACACGCTAACAATATAGAAAAAAGAAAAATGTATAGTTTTTTTAAAGTCCTTTTATTTTGTTCTAATGATAATTCAGAATAAATTAATAATCCCTCGATTGAAAGAGCATTATAAGCCTTTAAAGTTTTTTTAATTCTACTCCAAAGTAAATTTTCACAAATTATAATCTTAATTACTCTTATAAACTCCTTGTCCTTTATTTTTATACTCTTTTTTGACGGGAAAAGAAAAGAAGTTGATTTATATTTTTATAATTCTTAATTTTCTAGCATTATTTTTCTTTCAGCGTCTTAGAATTACAAAACTTAATTTTAAAAATAATAGATAACTAATCTTAGAAATGAAATATTTACCTTCTTTAAAACATTCGTATATCATGCAGAAAAATTTTAGAGCTTACCTGTAAAGAAAGAAAAGACAATGTGTGCTATCATACGTTTGCATAATAAATGTTCCATTAAATAATTCAAATGTACATACATAAAACAGAATAGGCTCAAAATAATTTTTCAAATAAAAAAGTTTCTTACGTTTTTATTTATTTTTTTATAAAAATTTTTTAGATAAAATTTACAATAAGTTGTCTTTGCATTCGATGTATAAAAATTATTCTCACAAAGTTTTAAAAAAAGCTGTAAAAATGTAAAACAGGAAAATATAATGATAACACATCAGAAACCAATTACGGATCTAAAGAATTCAGAGTAATATTAAATTATTTCTATGTAAAGCTAAATGAAAAATAAGAATATATCTGAAATTCCTGAAGATATATTAAACATTCACTTCATAATGATTCAAAGAAGATAAGAAAAATAGCATTAATTCGCCAAGACCCAAGAGAAATTTATTTTTAATGAGCTCAAAGTAATGGATTATACCAGATGCAGGAAATCTTTAATTTAAACGCTCTATTTAAAGTCTCATGAGTTAAGAAGTACAACTTAAGAAAAATTAAACATTTTAAAGCAGTACCTTTGATTTCTTTAATATA
The DNA here is from genome assembly GCA_019973975.1 of Trichonephila clavata. Lineage (NCBI taxonomy): Eukaryota > Metazoa > Arthropoda > Arachnida > Araneae > Nephilidae > Trichonephila > Trichonephila clavata. The sequence goes on along the minus strand of BMAO01022411.1, from coordinate 57,179 downwards.
TTTTCCTTTTTACCTTTTCAAAAAAAAATAATATCATTTGATTTTAAATTCTAAACAGCATTTGTAAATTAATCGATGTGTCTTTCAATCTATTACTTATTTAATAATCTTTAGAATACAAAGAATCGATATTTAAAATTGACAGAAGGCAAAAAGATGTGTAAAATTATATATTAACAGACTATAGCTTTATATATATATAGGGTTTGCTTCCTATTTCACTAAAATAAAATCTATCATTTAGCAATGACATGACTTGAAACTTTCTATTTAAGTTATAACAAAATTTATAGCCATATATTTTTAATTTAATCTGAAATAAAGATTTAAAAAAAGAAATTCTCTCTTTGAATTGTCCAAACGCAAACGTTGTCAAAATTTATATATTCAAATTAAAAGCTTTATTATACATATTTTATGTCAATCTCGAAAATTTATATATTAGGAAAATACATTGATTTGAATAAAATACTTTTCTTTTGCTTATGCAATTTAAATAATAAATACCCCTCCTCCTATTTACCAAAAGACAAACATATTTGTGTGACAAAACCATCCATTATACAGTGAGACTGTATATTTTTATATATATATATATATATATATATATATATACCTATGTATATATATGTATATATATACATATATATATGTCTATATATGTGTATATATATCATATATATATGTATATATATATGTATATATATATATATATATATGTATATATATATATATATATATATATATATATATATATATTTGTTAATATTATCAACAACTAAAAGTTTTTTGGATTCATTCAGTGCTAATGTTTTCTCTTAAAAATTCGCCTACAGTAACGACACTCACACTCTGTTTTAATCCAATTACAATTAAAGAGATGCAGATAGGCAGTGAATATTCTTCGGGTGCAGTTTTATGGTATTAAAATGGTAAATTATTACGAATATCTACATTCTGATGTGATTTAATGATTGATTATTAAAATGTCTCATATAGAAAAAAATGAGGTCAAATTTGGCTACACCTTAGAATTTTAACACATGTTCAAATGATATAGATATTACCGGTGTAGCCCCTCACTCTATGGACTTCTACAACCCTTCAATGAGAGGAATTTCAAATCTACATAGATTCAAAATGCAGTGATTCCCCCTATTCGATAAGTTTTCATAGGCATCACGGTGTCCACGCCCGCACAATCTTATGTGAGTTTCCGTATTAAAAATTTCAGTTATGTGCAATTAAACCTTAGCCCCATTTTTTATGTAGATTTTTTCCATTGAATTTATCAAAAAATTACAATTTAAAAATATATTTTATATTAATGATACTTTTTTGAATTTATTTTTCAGTAAAAAAAATAATTGAAATGTTTTAAAAGTTTGAAAGTGGCTGTATTAGCAAATCTCTTTTGCTACTGACAAAATAAAAGCGTGGTAAACAACTTTTTACGTATTGACGTCTGAAATAGACGTTACTCATTTTATGCGTCAGTGTGGACTTTGACATATTCGACTCGCCAAGAACTGCCTCCGGTATTCCCTAAGAATCGACCAAAGTTTATGTTTTGTTTTGAATATGTTCAAGGTCCCCCCCCCTCTTTTTTATAGTACCAGAAATCTTCACTCCCAGAAAAAGAGGAATTACCGTAAAATATAACGAGCACTTTTAACACATTTACAGCTGCGCGTTATACGCCGGGAAAATTAAAAAGAAAATACACAATAAAAATTAAACTTCTACATAGATCGGAATGCTTTATATTTGAAGAAAATGACATACCTAATGAACTTAATGGGTCCTGATTCTAATAGTAATCTATTTTTTCAAAATTCTAGGGTAATAACTGAAATAAATGACTTAAAAATATACGAGAATTGTACACACACACTTTTGGTTCCTGTGTAAAAAATGGATGCACGTTATTCGGCGAATATATCTAAAAATTAAAAAAATACTGCTTGAAATAATGGGTGCGAGCTATACGCCGACTTTACGGTAATTTTATAAAGTTCCTTTAAGGTATCGGACTACCCTAAAATTGTGAATTTTGCCAAAAACTGACAATTTTTTTATGATTTTATTTTATATGCCATCTTATTAACTTTATAAAAATACGAAGTTCATTATTTTCTGTTCACTAAAACAAACTCTACAAGTGTTTTTGTAAAAGCAGATGCCATTACTTAATGCAAGATACCATACTTTCAAACGCGTTTAACTCGAAATGTGTTATTTTGAAAATGCTCAAACAGGGGCAGCGATTGCTAAAAAGGTTTTGAAAATAATGAACTGAATTTTTTTGTGTATGTTCTGTATAACAGTAGAAGTGTTTTAACCTTCAGATTTATCAATCACTTTTTTTTTTATAAATTACTGTATCTTATATTAATATAATCATTGTTATTTTACGAAATTTCATATAATAACAAAGATAAAGTGCTCTAGTTTTTGTAAAAATATAAATATCTCTTATTCTGAAGGCTATTTTAAAAAGGAATAACATATAGCAATGCATCAAAATTGAAAAATTGTTCATAAATTTTTTGTACAAAATGGTCCCAGTTCATGTTATTTTCTGTAAATTTTTCCCATTTTAGTAATAATAATTTTATTTCCTCTCCTTAATTTTAGCATATTTTTCTTAAAATGCACCAAACAAATGTAAAAGAAACAAAAAAATTCCGCGTATCTCCATTTTAAAAAAAAAAGTTGTCGCAAGTAGTCGGATACCTTAATTTGTATCTCAGAGGCAAAGAATAAAATGTTATCGACGTGAATATTTTTTTTTTCTTTTTGAGAAAAGAAATTTATACTTAAGTATAAACCTCTAGTTTTAATTTTTTTTTTTTTGAAATTCTTGTCTATAAAATTCCAATTTCTTATTATAACGGTAAAAGTTGAGAGTGTTTATTGTTATTTTTTATTTTTAAGAAAATCTTATCTATTTATTTATATTTTTTTCGAAGCTTTTTTTCTTCATTTCACTTTTGGAAACATTTTCTTTTCAATCAGCATGAAATAATAAAAGTGTTGACTAAGAATAACAAAACAAATCAACAAAGAAAAATCTTGGAAAAAGTATGCATTTCTTTTTCAATGTAAAAAATAATAACAAAAAGTTTCGAATTCTGCAAAGCAATGTATGACAGAGAACTTATATGTTTATATATTAATATGTTACCAAACTAAACTTAAATTTAAAAAATGTATTGCTAATAATGTTGGCATTTTAAGTTCTACAGTTAAACTAATAAATTATATATTTCTAAAACATATGTATGCTATCTATGCTTTGTTATTTTAAATGGCATTGTGTATAGTTAGTTAAAAGTTCATTGTCAGTATTTGCTATTTGCAAAGTTTATTCTGTGTTTGGAATATGTGTTTCGGAACTCTTCTTTGTTGAAAGAATGTACCTAAGACAACAGCAACTCCTACTTATTTGCTGTTACATCTGCAAAGCTTAAAGTTTTCGTTCATTTACCTCCATCCTGACAAGCGTCAATATTTAAATAATTTCGCATCGCAAACAAGCGTTCTAATTCAGTAATCAACTCCATGATTGTGTTCACCATTAACGGGAATAAACCAGACAACATAAACCTTTTAGCAGCTCTTATTTTCCTCTTTGCGTATTCATTGAGCATTTAGAATAGTTTCGTATTCACAGTAAATGTTCTGACAGTTTTAAGGGATAGTGAAATATCCCTAATGATTTTTGAAAGCAGTTACAAGAGCTTATAAGATATTTTGCTTAGATATATGATGTACGAATTGGAGAACTATTATACTTATCATGTATAAAAAAGAATGGCCATAAATTGACGATTTCTGTAAACTTATAATATAGCATATTTAAATGCAAAACATATAAGGGCACGAATTTTCAGTTATTTTCTTACTTTTTTCAACCATCTTTGCCAAACCTAGAAGTACATATTTCTCGCTTCATTAAGAAAATAAACGAACGTAATTATTTTAATAGAACCTTAAAAGGGGTGATAACTTCGAACTCGGGGGCTGAAAATATAAACAAATTTGAAATAGATATACTTCTTTGTAAATAAAATTAAAACATTTGAATATTTTACACATTATTTATAAATGTAAGATGCTTCAGAAAAGTGTAAAATGTTTAAAATATTATCATAATTTAAAAAATTATAAGCATATGAAAATAGGAAACATTGCTGTAAGAAATATTAATTAAATTTTAAGTTGGGCATCATATTTTCTAAAAAAGTAGCTGTAATTACTATTAATAAATTAATTTATAAAGTTAAATGTATCCTTATTACGGTGTAGCTATTTTTATATAAATATAACATTAAATTATATTTTTAAAAAAATAAAATATTATATTTTTAAAAAAATAAAATATTATAAAAAATAAAATATTATTTTAAAAAAAATTATTTTTAATATTTTTTAAATATTTTGAAATACAAAAGATATATAATACTAAAATTAGGTAAGGTTTAAAGATAGTACGATACATTTTATAATTCTGTAAAATTTTATACACACATCAAATGCTACTATTTTAGAAAATAGAAAGCGCAACGTAAAATGTACTTAATATTTATTACAAAAATGCTTCTTAATTTCAAATGCTAATAATTTTTAAAATGATTATTATATTTTAAACATTTTGTACTTTTTTGAAACATAATTCCTTTATAAATAATATGTAAAAGACTCAAATTATTTAATTTTAATTTAAAAGAATTATATCTATTTGAAAGTTGCTTGTAGTTTCAACCTCCGAGATGAAGTTGGCACCCCTTAGACCCCTTGCTGTTAGAGTAAAGCCTACTCTTTCAATTTCCAAGTAATTACGCCTGAATTATTTACAAATTTTACAAAATGTTCTGATAATCTTTGGCTATTACTTTAAACAATCATTTAGTTATTTAATTTTTCAAACTAATTTTTATTGAGACAGTTATAATTCAAGCTAAATAATTTGTAACAATTGCTTACCTTTTTGAATTTTTCCATCTCAGGGTGCATCATACAAATATGAATTTTTGGCATATTTGTACAAGTGATCTCAAAGAAGGAAATTATTATTTGTCAATATAAGCAATGGGAATTTTAGAGTGTTTTTCTTTGTTTATTATTTTTTTTAATATAGCATAAACTGTCCTTTAAAAAGTAATATAAATTATACTTTAAATATGAAGAGGAATTTCGAAAATGCAAGCTCTACAATATTACTATTATATCCTTAAAAATATCTCTATAATATAAGTATGGGTATATGCACAAAAAGTTACAGATTTATATGTTCATTAAAAATAATATATTAGTTAGTTAATATATAATTCATATACATTTATTTTTTTATTTGAATATTTTTAAACACTAATATAGTGTGTTATAGTTTTTTGTCGATTTTTTTTAAATTAATAATTTAACTGATTATATATTTTAAATATTACAATATTGGAAAAAAATACCAGGATACTATTCAAAACTTCTACTAGAGGTATAGATTATTTCATTTCATAATTCATTTGATTATCAAAATCAAAGCCATTCTCTAACATTTTGTTCTTTCAAAAGTTTATAAAGAAATAATTCTGTTGAGAATTTAATATTAACATTGCCTCAGTTAAAATTACGCATTATTTTATATGCGTATTAATTTCATTTTAAATTGATTAAATCATATTTTTGAGGTAATTAACTTGAGTGATTAGTTGTTAATTAACATCTGCTTACGAAAGAACAAGAAAATCTTTTGTGTGTTGACTCAAGCTCGAGATAGAGACGTTAGTTATTTCGTACTTCATTTAAAAATTTTATTTCCTTAATTATATTAACTCGGTGATCTGTCTCATTTTTACAATGTAAATTTAAAAAAGAATATTATTAATACGCTTTAAATCACACGAGGGAATTTTAAGAAAATTGTCATTAGTTAAAAATTAAAAAAGAGGTCACTTCCAAATGAGCATTAATAACTAAAAATGCAGCATTTACATCTTATTTGAATCGAAAGAGTTAATTGAAAATGTAATGGGATATTAATGGAATTTCACCTGTTACATAGTGCTTCGAATAAAGATTGAAGTTATGTCCCTAAAAATGCAGTCTGTTTTTTCAATAATTAAAAAAGGAAAATTTATCAAAAATTCCATTAAAGGTTGCTTAGCCTAAATTATGTTTCATATAATGTTTCATAATCTCAAAAATTTGAAAGCTCTAAATTTAAAAAAAATCAAGAATTTTGGTAATTTTTATGTTCGTTTTAATTCACATCCCTATCGGAAATATAAACTTTCCACTGATTTATCGCATAAAGAAAAAAATTATCTTCATTTAAAAAAAGTAAGATTTTTTTTTTCTATTGGTCAAATGTATTGAGATTTTTTTCTACCAATAACTTTTAGTACATGTAATGAAAGTTGTATTCACTTTGAAATCAAAGTAATATATTTTTATTTTAAAATAGCTGAATATAGAATTTACATACTTTTCAAAGCCTTTGCAATAAGCATTCATAAAAAAATAGTATTTTATGAATAGCAATCATGTTAGCAGAAACCCATGCAAACTTTTCCTATATATAGTGTGACATACTTATAAATAATATGTAATGTATGTACGTCAATTACTGTAAGAGGATTAGCATTTTGAAATCCCATCGTAAATTTTAAAAATTTTCCATAAAAAATTAAGTGTAAGCTTTTTATAGCATTTGACGCATAAATATTGTGTTATGTAATATATATACATAGGTTAGTAGCAAAAAATTATAAAAACCATTAATTCAAAGTCTTTTTATGTTCCTTTTAAAAATGCGCCACAAATTGACATTCCTAGGAGTAATTTTGTCACATTTAAATTATTATATTTCTATTATTTATTAAATATAATTTTATAATATTATGCCATTGGGTATCACTGAGAAATTTAAACACTGACTTCTTAAAATATTTGTTTTACACAAAATACAGAGTTTCCTTTATAATCTTTATAATCATATTGATTCGCATTCCATCTATTACCCATTATGCTGCATCCATTCGCTTCGAACAACAACTGAATATTTAACAGGAAATTTCAAACTGCAACCACTATAAACAGCTGCCCAAAACTCCCACCGAATCTTGAGAATTCTGAACAATCCTTCGCACATAATAACCCGAGGTCCATTTAGAGGACATCATTTACTTCGAGCACTACACGGAAATAGCTTCACCGTAAATGATTTCCGGAGAAGCATAGTAATGCAGCTATTCTTAATTGACTTATTATACTTGCCTAGGATCAATAATTTACTTTGTATCCTTAAAGTAACTGTTGAATTATTTATATTTGAATAAAGAAGAATTTACTATGCTTCATCTTCTAAAAAAAAACTTTCATGCGAAGAAGTGAGAAATAGTTATTCCTTAGTAATTTTAAAATTATTTCAACTTGGTATGTATGTAGTTAAATATCAAATATGGTTGAAAAATGAGTTATTGACTGTGAATTTCGTAATTTATTATATGAATATGACATCTTCACTTCTCTCTCTCTTTTTCCAAGTAAAAGATTATGAAAGGAATTAAATTTTAAAAATATATAAAACATTTGAATACAAATCTTGTAGAATCTATCTCTTTTTTTCAATAAATTTATTTGCAAAACTCTTCATGCTCCACATTGCATAACATGAGGCTTACACATGTATGTGGTAACATCATTATAAAATTTACAAAATTAAAAATACATTTAAGAGACAAATATAAAATAAAAGACAGGGAGGAAATACACAAAATAAATAATCACCTCTCTATAAAACTTTAAAAATATATACATTAAACAAATTATCTTAAGGTATTAAGGCTTTTAGTACAATTGACCAAAAACGACAAAACAGGTGGCTAGGAAATACCTAAAAGTTTTAACTCCTTTTTAAAATTTTCTCTTTTACAAAAATATAGGTTACAATAGAACAAGACATGTTCCTCGGTTATAGCATCCAGACCCCAAAAACAAATATCATTCCCAATTAATTTAAACCTAGACAAATAGATCTTAAAATTTAGGTCCTGTTAGAATCTGGGATAACTTAAAATCAGTAACAAATTCTTTACAGTTTAGCCGCTAAAAAATGGTTGGACAAAACTTTTTAGTCCACAAAGCTTCAGGTGAGGCCATGAATTCGGTGTTCCCTGGCGGAAACGGTTCTTTCCCAAGCTAAATACTTCAAGTGGGGCAATAGCACAGACATCGAAAAATTCATATCTTGTCAAGATGACCCTTGGGCCATCTGGCCGGCTCTATCATTGCCGAGATTCTTGTAGAATCTGGCATTGTCTTTTTCTTTTGAAATAACTGTTTTATATGTGTATGCAACTTATATGTGGTAGGTAATATACCAGGAATAGGCATTAAATCGATCGCGATCGACCGGTGAACCGCCAAGACATTCTGGAGGGACTGACTTTGTTAAGACACGTTTGCTTAAAGAAATACATTTATGGAACACTGACGCCAGCTAGACTAGAGAATTGACTTTTTCAAAATCGATGCGACTGTGTTTACTTACGCAAATGATTCAATAAATGTGTATACGACACATGTACCTTCATTAAAAGCACGCGGTGACGCTTAATGCATTCACTATCGCTGTAATGAAAAAAACGATCACTGCTATGCCAGCCTTATAATTGAATTTTTCCCCGCACGCTGACTGAAGACGAGAATAAATGTTGACGGTCAGCTATACCCACGATAGCACAGGATTGGCTCTTGAGACATCATCACACACTCTTTGCTTCCAAGGGATTGCAATGTTTAAACTTTCCCCCCTAATTAACCGGAATTCTAATTTAGATTTACATAATAAAGTGCTTCTCTATACAGTCGTTTTGCATTGCATCATTTCATACGCATGTCAAGTTTGGGGTTATGCAGCAAATAGAAATGTTAAAATTCTAGACACTATGCAAAATATTCATAAAAAAATGATCGTCGGTGCCAGCAGGTGGATGCGAAACGGCGACATTCGTAAAGCTTTAGAAAATTACATGATTTAAACAGCATATCCACAACATCTATATTAAATTCTTTAACTCTCTTATAATGACTCTGATAATATAAATATGCAGCATTTAGAAAACTATACTGCTCATATTAAAAGGAAACGACCCAGGAGAATTCTCCTGGACTCGTACACAATCCTCCCTAGTTTATATTTTTTTAACGTAATAAGCTTTTAATTTTATACTTTTATTTTTTCTTTTATTCATAATTGTTTATTTTGTTATTTCCTTGACCAAAACCGTGGTGGAGTGCTCTGAGCATCCACTTCAGTTCTTAACTGCAGCAAAGCCGGGCGCGGTCAAAGTGAAGGAGGGTGACCGCTTCGCAAATCCGCCGGATGCTTTTTTCTACTTAAAATTCCTTCATCCCTTCTGAACTTTGCGTCACAACACACCACTTCACACACACACATACCCCATAGGCAGCCACTCTGAGCCATTATCTTCACTCCACATCAACCAATAGGAAGACCTCTTCACCAGTTTCCAACTGTCTAAAAAGACTTTTTGCAACCAAGACCTGCATCTCAAAGCCCCGCCTACTGGCCTGCCACCGCTCGTCCAATAGCAATGAACCACAACTCCAGCATAATAGTACAACGTTGTCAAGTCATCTAGCAGAACTTTTTAATCAGATACAGGATTGAGGGTTCCTAGAAACCCATAACCCCGAAGAAAAATTTCGTAGATTCTAGGGGATTGGGTTGTCGAGTTGATGTCCTCCCCCGCGAAGGCACAGTGATCGGCAGCGAACAATTGTAAGTAAATGCATTGGTTTGAGAACCATTGGTTCTCTGTTTTCAGTATTGAATACGTTCAAACAGTCGTTTATTTTTCAAACATTCAACTTAACATTTTTGTGTTTTTGTAGTAAAAACTGTAATATGTCATCATTTAAAAGAGGGATACAATGTCTAAAACAAGTATTAAGAAAAGAATAAATACAATTTTAATACAAGAAGGCCACATCTACACTCCTGGGTGGACTGCAACACTTTAAAAGCCTTAGAAATAGCACGTACTCTGGAAAAGCCCACCGCCCACCCCTGTTCTATACAAAGAAATAAAGGTAAAGCTTTGTCAGCAAAGGAGTTTTGAATGTAATATTTGAATTATCACTGTAGGGTGTATATATATTCATGCCTGTGAATATCTACAATATTTTTTGATGTAATATAGCTTAAAGCAGTGCTTCTCAAAGTTTCAATATTCGCGACCAATTATTCAATCATAATTTTCATCGCGCCCCCCATACAATAACAAGGTATAGAATTCAATAGTACTATACTTTGATTCTAAAACTACAATATGACTTTAACCACTGAAGTGCCACCGGTGTATATAATTATCAATCAGCCAAAGCGTTAATTTCCCCGGACGTATATGTACGTCCGTCGGAAGTACGATCTTTTCTGTGCACTGCTATCTATAAAATTATTCCGAAGGCTTTGGAATGTAATAAAAGTACCTTGACAATGTTTCGAAAGATTTACTTATTTCAGATTATTTGCTTCATTATTTCTCCCCCCCCCCAATACATCCCTTACGCGTGCCTACGTGGAAAACGGTTGGCATTGGGAAGAGAATCGATAATTTTTAATCGGCAGTTACGGGATTAATTATAAAACGTACAAATTAATAAGCTAAGCGTTAATTTCTGTATATAATTTTATATATGACAACCCCATGGGTCGCTGGTGATCATTAACTTGTTATTAACTTGGTATTGTTTAATTAATTATAAAATTGTGTGCATCATCGAAGCATTTATAAGTGTTATATATCGCTGTAAATGTGTATTTTATTTTTTATTATGCAGAATGCATTTTGTTTGTATATACTTTCAGTAAATTAATATTTTTTTAAAAAATCCTTTGTTTTCGACTTTTTAAAATGCTTGCCCCCCCCCCGTCTTTCGTAGTTTTCTCACGCCCTCTAAGGGGTGCTCTCCACAGTTTGAGAAACGCTGGCTTATAGAGACAAATTTAATTCCCATTATTTAACATTATTCAATAAAATTATGCGTTTATTTTTTTTATCTCTTGAAGTTAGATTACGATCTGTCATCAATGCTTAAAGATTCACATTATATGAAATTTCATGTAAGGACCGTCTTCACAGAATAAATTCCTTCTCACTTCTCTTACACATATTTTCTAAAGTACAAAAGAAAATAATCCTTTGAGGCATTCAATTTCCAATTGTTTTCCATTGACAAATTTAGTTTCTATCTCTACAAAAAATCAACCTCTTTATTTCGGTTAAGCCAACCATAAGGGCAATAATGTATTGCTCAAATAATGGGTCTTATCTTCGTAAATGTAACCTTGTAATCCTATGAAGCTTCACATCTGTACAATGATGATAGCTGCTACCATATAGATTCCTAATGTGCTGCAGATAATGCGGTCTACTGAAATTATTATATGATCTGAGGCAGGCTTTAATCCATATAATATTCTTGTTCTAGATTCAGTTTAAATGATTCGACTCATAGTTTTGTTTTGCTTGAAATCGTTCTATTTTAAAAATATACTCTCCGATTTGATTCACAATTAAATTATTAGCGAACTGATCGATTGAAAATTGTCATTAAACTCATTCATTTAAAACTTAAATTCATCTTTCTAAACTTTAAAAATTATAAGAAAGAGATGCCTATGGTTATTTAAGGAATAAGGACAAAAAAAGCTGTTTTGTAGTATTGTGTGGACTACAATCTGGTATGATAAAAAATTAATCTTTCGCAACGTTGAGCCTATTTTATTTGTGTACCCGCTTGTGGTGGGTACAGCTCTCGACCAATACTACTTTTTACAAATTTTTACAGATGGCTCAATAGTGCGCTGATGACGTAATAACAGCGATAAAAGTAAATAAAATTAAGAATGTTAAGGTAAGAAAAATAAATCTTTGAAAAATAGGAAGGAAATAATATTTATTTTGTTTTAATTTACTTTTTCAAAATATAAATAACGGAATTATATGATAACCATTTTTATATAAACTGCATGCCATTTAATTTGACTGGTATTTTGTTCAAAAATTAAAACCACAAAAATATAAAATAAGAGAATGCCGTTGATGATTGGAAGATGAATATTTTTATCACCTATTCCTCAAAAATTTGAGGGAAAAAGTAATTGCTATTTCAATAACAAATTTCAATTAGAGCTTCAGTTAATGGAATGACTTTGATAAAAATATTCTATGAAAGCAAAAAGGTATGCATTTCGTACCCTAATGTGATAATCTAATTTATGATTTATGAACAAATGCAAAATTCATCAGTGCTGGAGAGAAAAAAAAATCGATTCTTATGCAGCAATTTATGATGTAGCAAGAAACAAAATTTATCCAACATTAATTAAATAAATTAAGAATAATTTAATTCTAAATATTTTCATTACCATATTATTCTGTAGCATTTAGTTTACAGTGTGTATTAAAAAAATATTCTATTGCATAACAGTTCTAGAGACAGTAAAGCCAAATAAGTTACAAAGTAAGCGAATGTGTTCTAATCATGCTGAAATTTCATTACCTTTACCATGATTAAATTAGTTTCTAATTTGATATCAAATGTTGGTAGTGTCTGAGTAGATGTTTGTCTTCAGATATTCCATGATCTACTTTACACCAAATAAAATTCTAACACAGCGTTTCTCAAACTGTGAGGCGCCCCTTGTGGGTGCGATAACCTTACGTGGGAGGCGTGAGCATGTTGAAAAGTCCAAAATAAATTATTATTTATAAAATATATATATTTATTGTAAAAAGAAAGACAAAATACATTCTGGAACTCTCAACCCGGCATCACTCGCGTGAAAAAAACGATCTAAAGTTCTCGCGTAGCGTGTGTCATACCCAAGGGTGTTTACATTGCGTTTTTACCGTAAAATTTGTTTACGAAAGTTAAAAAGGATGAAAAGTAAGAAATACAATATGTTTAATATATTTTTCACACGTAACTTTAGATTTCTGTTCTTTTTATAAGGGCATTCAGTGCATTATCTATACATTCCTTTAATCTCGTTGTGTGTGAGTGCAATATTTTCACTGAATCTTAATTTTTTTTAAATCTCTATCTTTTTATAACTAATCATATAGGAGTAAACTTCTCTATTCTTTAAGTTCAAAAACTTTGTAACTTCTTTTTTTATTTTCTTTTATTGTTCCAGCAATAGTTTTTTTTCTTTTCAAAAGTTCATCCGAAAGCGGATAAGATGTGTACCAGTTGTCTCTCTTAAAATTTTGTTCTTCCCAAATATTTTTGTGTCTCTACATATAAAACACTTGTTTTCAATAGTGTCTCCCTTTTCTAAATCTGGATCTATTTCAGTGGAGGAATCATACTTGCCGTTATATTCTTTATTTGATTTTTCATCGTCATAACCGCGAAGAGGATTTCTTCATCCGAAAATACTGTTGTACTATATCTTTTAAATACTGTATCTATTAAATTACTTAAATATCACATATCTCCATCATAACTACAATAATACCCCGTAGCATAAGGAAGATTTAAAACGTGTGCTCAAGCATTCAGTACTGTAACGGTGATTCACGTGCAGGGTATGACATAACCGAAGAGGCTATATCTAAAAATATATATTTAGAATTCGCCTACAAGCTAAGGCGTCTCAAAGGATGCGACCTTAAAGTCGGCTACACGAGAAACTATCCAGTTTTCAAAAAAAGCTTTAGGAGGAGCGTTGAAAAAAGTTAGACGGTGGGTATGACACACCCTGCGCGAGAAGTGCCGGGTTAAATGTATCATAATACTTATCCTAATAGTTAAAAATAACTTAAAACATGTATTACATGAAAGCAGCATATACCAAATGTATTGACAATTTGTAAAGCTTATGATTAAGGTCGTATTGTATCTTTAGTGTCAAAGTACATTATTATTACATTTAAATTATTATCAGTGTAGGGCGGGGGCAATTAAAATTAGGAATGAAAATTGAGTCGCTAATATTGGATGTATCAGAAGCAGTGTCTTAGCATTTTTCAATGCTTCATTTACTATACGAACTCTTCTACAACAAGATACTATAAACGCCTGATAAAATTCAAGTAGTAAAATTATTTTTTTTTCACAAATTATTCTTTTAATTCATGGCAGAAACAGTTATCAGTTATACTACAGAAAATAATTAATAGATTCATACAAGTTTTTTATATCATAACTACGTTTTTAACACTAGTAGACACGATCTATAAAAATTAATCAGCCTGCAAATATTTGAACTATACCAATGATTAAATATAATCAATACTAATGATTAATATTGTTACTGAAAATCCAATAACAAAATGAATCAAAAGAAATACATCTGTATATTGATAAAAAAAAGTTGTAGTGGTCGTAGAAAAAAAGTTTAATGTATCTGAAATGGGAATGCTTTAGTATTTTAGTCAATTTTGTTCTATTTTTGCTTCTTGTAAATAACACAATATTCTGTTGTTGTTGCAAATGCCATCTATTTGATGGTGTCAGATAGAGGTCCACGGTATTCATCGTGGCAAAGAGCTAAATGTACGCCAGTCTTTAGCCGTAGATTTGAGCACCATGCAGGTGACAATATGATTATACAATATTTTAATAATATTTTTTAAATAATTTATTTGTAGTAAATGTTGTCCATGGAGACAGTTACATTATCATTACCATGAAAAAGACAGCTTTTAGTATTTTTAAAATGAATTTTCTCTTTTACAGTTTAGAAATATATGACTTTATAGGGGACTTAAATTTTCAGTTAAAAGTTAAAAAATTAAATTATTAAATTTTTTCCGCAAATTTTATTAGTTTCTGAGTATAATTTAGTATTTTTATTCCATTAGATAAAATGTTATAAACTCTAACAAAACAAAGAAAGCGATTATAGAATGCAAATTAAATCCATAAAATAGATCGAACAAATCAATGGTGTTGATTTTTTTTAAATTGAATTAGATTTTGTAACTACCTTTACGGGATTTACTTTAACTTTTAAAAGGTATGAGGAATTTTTATCCGGCTTGTTTCTTCATTCAAATAGAAGAAAATTTTGCAGCTGCGTTCGATATATCTACTACGCATGCGTGCTCTAAAGGGGTCAAGTGAAAACAAACAAAAGAACTATTTCTTAGGTTACACTGCTAGAATAAATTTTCACTGTTCTCTTGCGATCAGTTTCTGAATACAAAACGAAGAACACGTTTTGTCTAACATATATATAAAATAAAATGTCTTAATATATGTCAATAAATAACAAATTATTTATAAAATAATTTTAATTTGATGAAATAAATCGAATCTAAGGCAATTGGAAACTAAATCTGAAATTATAGTTACCTTATAACACGGCGCTTTTAACACAAAAAACAAGATCAAAATTTAAGGATGCGGGTCATATGCCGGATATAAAAACGATAACTTTAAAAATGAATAAAAGATGTGCGTTAAAAAATTAGATTTTTACACATATCTAAGTACTATATCGTAAAAGAAATGACAAACTTTATGAAATTTCATTATTAAATAACATAAACAATTATTTGCATTTGTCTTCCGCTATATCTTTATGCACATCATCGAATTATATTTTATTCTTTTACCATTACTGTTACTCTTATCCATATAAATAATCATCTTCAGTTTTATCTAATTTGAAAAATATACGATATTTTAAATATATTTTTAATTACGTCAAGTTTAATTCACTCTATGCTTTATTCTTTTCTTCTAATGACACAACAGCCCAGGGTTGACCAAAGCCTTCCCACGAACCCTCTTCCATTCTCACCTCCGTTTAGCAACTGTTCTCCAATTAATTACATCTAAACTTTAAAATCACGCGTCCTTCTTACAAACAATACATCTCAATTTGGGCCTAACCCTATTTCTAGTTCCAATAGGTTTGCAGTTGAAAATTCCAAACGTCAAGGATGATTGGTCCATATGGCAGATGTGGCCTGCAAATCTCAAGTGACCAATTTTGATGGATTTAATGACACCTGCTTCCTTAAATAGCTTGTATAATTCAAAATTATGTCGTTGTTTCCACAATCCAATCTCATTCTCAGCACCATCTAAGAATTTGTGTTTAAAGATGGCTTTATAGTTGTTTAATCTGTTAATTATTCAAAGTCAAAGCATCAGATATATAGGTATATATAAGTATGGGTCTGAAGTTTGTTTGTAAAGAATAATTTTTGTACGTCTTTTAATTAATTTTGACTTTTAGAAAGCTCTTAGACCATGAAAACAGTGATTCGCAGCAATAATACGTCTTTTAATATCGGCACCAATGTTCTTTGGAATTTTAATGCTTGAGCCCAAATAGGCAAAATTATCAACCACTTCAAACTTATGATTTTCAGTCTGCCGATACTTAAAACCTACTGTAATTTTTGTACTTGGCATTTCTTCAGTTTTGTTTTCATTAATAATTAAATGGAACTTTTCAGCTGACTTCGTAGGTGCTAAACATGCCTCTGGCAAAGAAGTTTTAATGTGCAAGTAATGATTACTACATCATCGACTTAAGCAAAGAGTTAAACAGTATTGGTGAAAACAGTACTGTAAATGCCGGAGTTGCGAATAGCCCATTCTAACTCCAAATTAGAAAGGAGACAAGCAAGCGCATTATCTTGTCTTTCATCATTTCTGACTTCTAAAAACTCTGTGAGGCAACCAGAAAGCTTTACTCGAGAAACATTTGGATCAGTGCTTCTCAAACGTTCAGTATTTGCGACCCAATTTTCTATCATAATTTTCGTCGCCTCCCCCATACAATAACATTGTATTGAATGCACTAATAATGTAATTTGATACTAAAGCTGGTATACAACTTTACTTATAAACCGTGTAGTAAGAGGTGTAGATAAATGAAGGAAGGCAGATGAGCTTGGGTATGTTATTCCTCTTTCAACGAGAACTCGTTGGAATTAGTCTGCTTAGTTCTATTTATAAGAGAAATAATTCATGTCTATATTTTTCAGTTCAGATTAATAGTCTTTTATTCCATTTGTATCTGGCTATGAAAGAATCTGATGATCTTAATGAGTTTCCTTAGAATTATAAAACCAGCTAGGGAAATAATATAGAAATGGATTGAGTGGAATAAAGATGTTCAGTAACTTCACCTTCTGAAACGGATGTAAACTTATCTCATTTATAATATATTTCAACATGGTGTAATAATTAACACCATAACCACACAAATTATCAAGATAAATATTAAATTTTGAAAATAATTTTTGTATAAGAAAATCCCATGGGAGTCAGTGATAATTATTAAACTTGCTCTTCGTTTACTATTGATAAATTTATTATCAAATACATTGTGTGTACAGGACTGACAAATTTAAAAGTAAATAAAATTAAGGGGAAATGTGTATTTTCTTATTTATTATGTGAGAATATATTTTGTTATGTTTAATTTCAATAAATTAACATTTTTTTAAAAAATAATTGATTTTTCGATACACTCGCCCCCTTGTAGGGTTATCCCGCCCCCCTAGCAGGGTGCGCCCCACAGTTTGAGGAACGCTGATTTGGATCAAAATTGCCTTAATAAGTAATTAACGTTTTTTTTCCTTCAGAATCCCCAGGTCAGCAAAAGCTACCAGTAGAAAGTCACGGTGAACATTACCGTACGCTATCTTGAAATCAATAAAAAGGCAGTGTAATTGATTACCAAACTTTCTAGAATTTTCAAGTATTAGGCGTAGATTGAAAATTTGCCCTTCTTAATTTGTTAGATATACTATATATTTTTAAATGATTTTTTTCAATGTCAGGTTTAATTCCCTCTATACTTTAGTTCTCTACTCATATATTTCTAGACCTTAAAAGACAATACCATCGCACATTTACATTTCATCGTAGAAAGAGTTGAACATCGAATACACCTAAAATTTTAAAAAATGCAGATTAAAAGTTTAAGTGCGCATTATATACATCGGGATATACGGTACGTTGTTCTTATGCTTTATTTCCTTCATTTTTGAAGAAATTCAAACTAAAATTTTAAAGTTAATGACAAATTTACTTAAAAATACCTTGAATAAGTATCCTTGTTAATACGTCATATAAGTTATTTTCTTGCCAAGAATTTTATTAACTGGTTATCTAAACAATAATTTTTAAAAGGCTGAATCAATTACCACGTGGATAATATCATACATTAAATTTTTAAAAAACTTAAAATTTCTTATCAATAAAAACGCAATAAAAGATGACAGATAAAATTATTTTGTAACTTTTTGTTCGAATCCAGAACTTGTTTGCGATATTATTTATTAAAATGTAGTATAATCAACAATGCATCATTTGCAAAAGTATTTAAATTCTGTGTGACACGTGAGTTCAGATACAATCATATAAAATTCCGCTTATACAGGTTGTTTAGTATTTATTTATATATCATTGTAAGATTACAATCAAATTAAGAGCTGCTTTTTATTCATATGACGCTACTATTAAAAGTATTTTTAGAATTACATAGTATAGATTTTAGTTTTTAGTTTTTAAAACTTTTCAAAGAGATCTGTGGCACATGAACATTTGAAAAATTATCGATTTTTACTTTCTTATATTTTCTAAATTTTCAAAACTTTCTGTTTGAAATGATATATGATATGAGGAAATACAATAATTAGAAGTGTTTTTATTTATTTCGTAAATGAAGCTACTCCTTAATGCGCATCAAATGAGCTATGCGGGAGCACCTGTGTTTTCCATCGCACAAGTTTCTGATGAGCGTGAATCCATATGATGTTCAAGTGGAAAATTAGAGTGCATTTTGGGTTTATCCAAAAGTATATGAGTACACGGTATGGTGTAAATAACATCATATGGTAAGTAATTCCAAGATCAACGTTTGTGGAATTATAAACTTTAAAATTATGCATAAATATGGCTATTGCATAGTTTAATGTGAGTAATGTAGCAAAATTAATGATCTTAAAACACTGTAATTTTGAACCAAGTTATAACTGTGCGTCATATTTAAAGAAAATTAGATGCACGTAGGATTCGTGTAGACCAACGAAAGCATCTTGAGTCCCCCCCCCCAAAAAAAATGTTAAAAAATAATGAAACAAGAAAATTAGGAGAGTATTTTGTAGGTGTAGAGGATAAAGGAAATGATTCACATGCTTCTAGAAAGAACTAACAAAAGTAAATGCTCAACAAATTACAAATTTTTACTTTAAAGCCTTTATTCTTAAAATTTGATATTTTTCACTTTATGTACCTTCTTTTCAAAAACTACTTATTATATAGTCCTTTAAATTTTCAGCATACTTTAAACATGTTTACACATTTTTTATGGGAGAGAATTAGATATATCTGGCAAACTTTTTTAAACAAGGCTTTTTTAAACTAAATTTTAAAAACTGATTTTTTTTCTTTTTACTATTGACAAAACTTTAAGGGAGGGTTTTTTTTATAGTACACATAACCTACTGTAAACATTTTATCCGTGAGAAGTAAGTAGTTTCTGAGAAAAAAAAAAGTGCATAAATTTATGCAATTTAACATATGATCCGATGGCCGTACCGAACCTTCTAAAATACATACCATAAGGGGTAAATCTGATATTTTTAGATAGCTGATAGATTTAAACATACCCGGTAACAGCGTACGGTTTTATATACACGTTTAAACCTTTTCTTTCAAACTATTTTCTTTCTTAAAATTTTCTGTCAATAACCAAATTATTAATCAATTTGAGGTACTTTAATTAATAAAAGTATTTAAACATATCCCATTTTTATTTCATGGAAAATTAAAATTTTATTTTAAGCATTTAAAATTTTAAAATTAATTCTTGACAAAAAGACGTGCTTGATATTTTCTCTATTCTTGAAAATAGGTGAAAAAATACAGAAATGAAAGAAAATCATCTTTTGTGAATGCCTAATGAGGTTGAGAATGAAAATGTTGATTAAATTACTTGCATAAATAAAATAAAAATCATTCTTTTATCATTAAGAATAAGATTTAAAAAGAATTTTTCTTTTAATGCATGCAAAAATGTTGATTTAAATTACAAATTATTCCAGAAAATGCATCGAAGGATTTACAAAGAGCGAATTAATTTAGCAACTGTGGTTTGAAATCTTTTTTTTCCTCATTTATTTTTTTAAAAAAACTCATTTAAATATTTGAAAGAAAATAGTTTCTTGAGAGTTCATTCGCGTAAGAATTATAGATTTTTATAGTAATTGAGCCTGCGAAGCGCTTTAACCATAAATCAATAAACTGGAAAAATGCCTGATTTTTATTTGATTTTAATTATTTTCTGTTTTAAGTACTTTTTAGAAAACAAGAAAGCTCTACTTACCTAAATGTTAAAAAAATGCACATATTTCAATTAACTGTAGAAAAAGTATTTAACTGATCAAACAAATGAATGAAAATTAACTACAACAATTTCTTTAGCTATACTTAAAGCATAAGTATTAACATTTAAACAATAGTAAACAACATTAATTAAAATGATATAACATTAAATTAGTTAAGAAATTTTTATAATTACAAACTATTCTAAGAGAAGTTAGTACTGTGTGAGTAAACGCCAAAATTTTATTGAAATTTCTCTTGTACTATCATCATTTATTAGTGCAATAACAAAAAGAACACGTAAATGCAAACTTATCACAATCCTTCAATAATTTATTAAATATTAACTGCAATTTAAGATCAGAAAAATATAAAAGTTTGAGGGTTAACAACTCATGTTTAAAAGTAAAAATTATCTTATATAAATCTAAATATATATGACCTCTTATTTTCATGAAAATAATAAAAGATTTCAAACCGAATATAAATTCTCTACCAGACTATCTGAATTTTTTTATTGAAACAACGATAACCATAACAATAGAAAATATGAGGAAATTAAACTACGATTAAAATACTAATTACTTAGCATTAACATTCACGATTGAAAAAAACTATATATATATCATTATTATAAAGGTACTATATGATAGAATAGTAGCATTTACATCTCTACTAAAATAAATGTAATTTTAAATTATATTCAACGCAACAAATATTTTGTTCTTCAAAATCAGATACATTTTTAAAAGGTATAAAAATTACAATGAGTACTTTTTTTGGACAAACTAGCCTATTTAATTCTCTATCAATACTAAATATTTTTAAATGAACTAAATTTAATTTCGAAGCAAATTATTCGTGACTTACAGTCTTTTCTCTTTTTTTATTAAATATAGAAATTTAATTAAAAATTACACTACTTCACGAGTTCTCAGTTTCTAGTTTTATAAACACTATATTTATATAATTATAAGCGAAATAAATAATTATTCAAACAAATAGATAGTTTCCATTAACATTTACAGGTGAATAAAATGACAGAAGATTTAAATATGTGGGCAATTCAATTTTATAGCAAATTCGTTATTATTCCTTGCAATGATAATATTAAATTTATTCTCTTACATATTTATTTCCCTTTCCAAAAAACTAGTTTTATGTTAAGAAAGACGTACTTGGTGTACCGATATAAGTAAGATTAAGAATTCTTTTTCGGGAAACTACTTCAAACAAGTTAAAATACGGAAATAGATAGTTGAAATGTACTTCGTATAGAATTCAAGTTTACGAATAAGCGAGACGTAACTAAATTAGATTCGTATAAAACTCACGTAAACCCTTCAAAACTTCAAACTCAGTTTCAAGTTGTTTTGATACTTAAAATGAAACATGTTCTAAAATGAACTAATACTCTGAAGCTCTTTCCAAATGACTTTGACAATGCGTAAGTCAAATTTTATTTTGAACTTCTTTAAAATTTTTCGTAATTAGAAAATTTAATATCCAAGAGCTCTAATATGTAAACCTTTATTTTTGTGAGTTTTACAATACTTTATGTAATATAAATTTTTAGTCTTAAGTCTTAGTCTTTAGTCTATTAATATTTTCCTGTTCATCAATTTAAAACTCTTGGTGGGTTATGATAATATTTACTTAAATGCGGATTATATAAATTGCTATGCAAATGACCTTTCTCATTAAAATTAGTTAAAATTTATAAATTCTAAATGCTGCATTACACATCAAATTCCGCCTTCCCGACGGACAATGATGCATATGTAATATATATATATATATTGTGGAAGGGAACAGTGTAAATGAATTTGGAATTAAATGAACTTAGACAACCAATAATATATAGCACATGTTCAATTATATATATATATATATATATATATATAAATATATATATGTCTAATATATAAAATTTTCCTGTCACAGTGTTTGTAGCCAAACTCCTCCGAAATGCTAGAACGATTCTTATGAAATTTTGTGCCTATATTCAGTAGGTCTGAGAATAGGACGTAAACTAATTTTCATTCCGATATTGCAATTAGTTGAAAAGATATTAATAGAAAACCTTAAAACGCGTATTTGTGTTACCCGTGTGTTTCGCCGTTTATTTCGCTTGGCATCGAAAATCGGTTTCGCGCCAGATGTGTGACTTTTCTCTGTTCCACTGTCCAAATGACCCTGTTCATGGGTTATAAAACCAAATGGATGTCTATAACAAATCAAAAATCACCAAATTTAGTGAGTGAAAAGTTTTTTCCCTCTTTTTTTTTTTTTTTTTTGCACATATCTTTAATTCAAAAATCCTGTACTGCATGCGTTTACAAAACACGAATATCAAAAATATTTGCGAAAAACCTAATCGTTTTTATTTTGTTATCAATATTTCAAATAAGTGACACGAGATAAATGAAACGGTTAGACCGATTCTTATGAAATTTTGAGCGTATATTCAGTAGGTCTGAGAATAGACGCAAACTGTTTTTTATACCCCTAAGTGATAAGGGTGATAATCCACCCTAAATTTAATTTTTTTTTTTATTTTTTGCACAAAATTTAAAAAAAATTTTTTTTTATGATCCGGCAATTAAAAAATACATACAGCCCTAAATTTTTACTTTTATACCACCAAGCCCTATTTTTGATACCGATATTAGTTCTTTAATAATTTTCTACTCTTGGCGACCATTACCTTACGTATATTTATACATATATTATATTGCATATTATTCATATGAATAAATTAGGTATTTCTTAATACATAGTAAGTTTCGGAATTAAATACTTCCTTTTTTTTACTGAGTATTAGTTTGCTGAAGGAAAACCATATATTATTTATTTCGTAAAAAATCACACACACACAAAAACCTGTTTCTCTTACCAACCTTCAGAAACCAAATCATATCAGAATTATATAACTCTGGTCTTAAGGTACAAAAAAACAAACTTCATTGAACATACTAGTTTATTGAAGTACCAGCTGCCTGTCTAACGTATGTACATATATATTCAAATTGCTTTAATCAATTCAACAATGAAATCAATAAAGGTATATTAAAATTATTTCATCTAAAATAAACAATATCTACAGTACCTTAACTATATTAAAAAATTTTTATCGTTACAGAAACTTACAGAAATTTTCCAACCGAAAACTAAATATGCCTCTGTTTATTTTAGCTTCGATTATTAAATCCATTAATTTTAAACTGTAAACACAGCATCCGAATCAACACGGATTTCGTTATTACTCAATTTGAGTAACTATGGCTTTCAATAGTTTGGATGGCTTCAATTATGAACTTATCAAAACTCGTTATCTATCTTTGGACTTCAGGTACACCATTAAACATATTTGTCACGTCATATTGAGAAGGGATGTTAATTAAAGCGAAAACATGACTCGGTATGGTATGATTAAATATTCGGTATTAAACACAGAGGATTATGATATTCAATGACTCGGTTCTTTTGAAGACCAGTCTTGACATGGTTTTAATAAAACTATTAAAATTGTGAAGAATAAAAATATTTAATTTATTCATAAAACTGCTAAATATATATATTCTCTAATAATACTTTTTTCAAATTATATTGAAAATCTTTTGTAGGGTACAACTGTGAGCGACTTCCCCCTGAAGTCGCTCCCTCACCGTCCTGCCTACCTAAGAGTGTGAGAGGAAACAAAGCATGGCCAGAAACTTTCATAATAATTATTATTTTATTATTATTCAAGCACACTAATCAACCACAAGTTAAATCACAAGAGGATGCCCTAGGTGTGATATAAAGAATGCAATACACCCTAAATGAACAAGCGCAAGTAATCAGTTTAATTTAACCTAATCTATCATAGACTATAAATTCCCAATCTACTAATTTAATATAGTGGCAAACTCCGTTCTTAACTCAAAACGTGAAATTCAATTAAATCTCACCTTCACCGCAACAGTTTCTCCGCTTCTTCTATATTACAATTACAAAACCCTGCCTTTATATAGACAAACTTATCTCCATATCAGGGTTTCTTCTAGAGAGGGATGGCTGCGAATTAATGCGAAGGCTAGCCCAAAGATTCTTAATGAACATACTTCTCTGACTATGAGAGATAAAGCTACTGCAGTTGGTGCGGACAAATCAAGTGTTTCGATAATTTTAAGAACATTTCAGGATTACATGTCAACGTCTCCAAAAAGAAAAGTAAAAATGTGTGAGAGCATAAACGGAAAACTACTCCAGTACGAATAAAATTCTAATAAGAAATAGAAAAATAAATCGAAGAAAGACAATCACAGACCTTCGAAGGGATTTATTGGGCTATGGTGTTGAAATGAGTTTCTCAACAGAACGGGAAAGTTTTATGGAAGTTGGAGGTAAGACAACAAGACCGAAGAAAAAAACAATATCTAACATAAAAAATGATGAAAAAACGTTTAGCATAGGCCCAATAATACCGATCACAGACTGTTAACTACTGGAAGAAGGTACAAATCAAGTATAGTTACAAGACGTGATGGTGAAACTCTGCTAACAAATCATATCGAATTTACTGTAAAATACCCTTCTAAACAAATGTCTTAGGATTTTTTCACAACAAATGGCACGGGAAGCTGAGTTCCTCTTAAAGGCATGATGAATTCTGTCAAATACATAGAAATGTTACACAGAAGATTGTTCAATTCCTAGAAACATTTGACGGAATATTTCAACACGACTTGGCCCTTTGTAACACTTCGAACCTTTTCCAGACTTTAGGTGGAAAAATAAAATAAAAGTGCTTGATTGGGGGTCTAATATTTCACCAGAACTAAATTCTATTGAGAACTCATAGCATATTCTTAAGAACCGTTTAACTAAGATGGATTTCACGACTACAGAACAAATTATAAAAAATATTATACAAGTGTGGTTCCACAATGATAAATCAATAATATGTGTGCTACACTAGAGGAATCAATGTCAAGAGCTGTTGAAATGGCCATTCCTGCTAAAAGAGGTCAAACTTCGTACTAATATAGAGATTTTTCAGTCTACTTAAGGTATGTAATAATTAAAAGCTAAGAGTCTTGAAAAAATAGTTTTTTTTTTCAATTTTCCCTGTTAATTCGAACAGTATAGTTGCATATTGTTGTTTCATACAACTTATAACTTAGAGTAGTAAACCTAGTTTGTAGTTTTTCTTTTTGTAATCATTGCATTTTAAGATTAAAAACAGCATATTGTTACTAATAAATCTTAAAATTTTTCTCATATGCCGTAGTCAGAAATAAAACTGATAGAATAATTAATAAAAGAAAAACACATGACATTTTGATTTTTTAGTCAATTTACTCAAATACTTGAAATTTAAAAATTAACATTAAGAGTGCTTTTCCAGCAAACTTTTGGTAGAAAACTTATTTATCTTTTTTTTCTGTAAATTGCTGCTACATAAATCAGTAAATTGAGAAATATATTTGTCATTGTTTTACTTGTAAACATGAGAAAATTTGTAAAAGCACTGGAGCAATTTTAAAATCACAAATTAATAATAAAGATTTATATAAAATAATAATATCTTACAAATTTTAAAAGGTTTCCACATCTTATTTTCATTGATATTTATATTACATCAAATACTATTTTTACATAAGTACAAAAGAATCCAAAACAGTTCAGAAATTTTAATCGATTTCATAATACAAGATTATTTGAAATTGATTACAATGTATTTAAACTACCTCTTTCACAGCTTTTAGCTCGGATATAACTTTCAATATTTCGCTTTCACACCAAATATTTCGGTAGTCTGATTGCACATTATTCAAATTTATAGTCTGCGCGATCCAGTTTCGATCTCTCAAATAATGCAAACTTTACTCAATATTAACTGTATAGACTTAAAGTAAGAGCTTTTTGACATATTGAATAACGTGGAAGATTGAAATGCGAGTAATCAACTCAAACATCATTCTCGTCATTTAATAATGATTAAGGAATATATTAAGTTATCAATAACATACTCAACTCTGATACGATATTACTGTATGCATATAGATAGTTAGCCTAAAAGCATTTCGTAACATTTATGGCTCTTCAATAATATTATATGTCACTACAACTTTTTAAGGCCAACATTCAAACATTGTGGTATGAGCAAACACATATTATCAAGAACTTGTGTTAAACACGCTGAAGACTTGTCAAATATGAAATTGCCCAATGTTGTATCTCCCCCCCCCCTTTTTGTTTTTAGTTGGTAAATAATATTCTTCATTTTTTAACATTAAACTTTCCTTCAAAAAAAGAATATCACATAGCAAATTCTTTCAAATAAAACATATGGATGTTTGAATTACGCTTATGATCTAAGATATATTTAAGTAATTTTGAGGAAATTGTTTTAAGAATCGTTTGTAAAAATTGGGGTAAACATTTTTAAAAATTTACAGTATACGGTATAATTTTACTGCTGCTGATTTATAAAGGAATCTTGCTTTACGTACGTTTCATTAAAGTTGAAAAGCAAATAATTTTTCGTATTCATCATAAATTTTAACTTTGATAAAAACCTTGATTTATAACCTTGATAAATGACTTAGAAATTTCATTACAAAACACTATTACGGGCGTTTATTGTTTGTTATGATAATCTGCTAGAATCAGATTTTCTAATTAAAACTCCTGCCTCACTGCAATGCAATTATTACTTCAACATTTTGTAGACAATGGGGTTGAACTTTTAAGGATTGAATCAAACTGTGAAAAGTATTTAAATTTATTAAAATTCATTATTATTTATAAATTATTACATAATTTTTCTGAAATTATAAAATGTTATAGTTTTGATCCAGCGTAAAAGATATCTATCTTTAATATCTTCCAACTTTAGAATTCAATTCTAACCAATTATTTGAAAAAGGCAATTTGAAATTTATCTTAGAAAACAGAATTAAAAATTAAATTGACAAATCTGTATCTGAATAATATGAATGTATCAAAAAGCCTTTCTATTGAAATTTAAGAATAAACATTTTTTTTTTCATATCCGACATATATCCTTTATCGCAGTGCTTAACACTAGAACGTTCAATATTTCGATTACCCTTAAACGTCCACCGGTATTTCGACACCACGATATAAAATACATAAAATAATTATTTTAACTAAATAATTGCAGGACTATTCAGTAGGATTTAGTTTTAAGACTTTTTAATAATATTTCATGTAATTAACATATTTTATGACCCTTTACATCATAAAAAACTGATGTTGAGAATTGTGTGTCGCGAAGCTTGTTGAACCACAGATTTGTCGCAAAACATTTCGAGTTGCAAATTGGTCAGGAACATTACTATTATGTAGTAGCCATTCGATTTCATCCCTAGTGATATATATATATATATATTATATATTTTTTTTTTTTTTTTTATATATTATATATATATATATATATATATATATATATATATGAGTATTTACTGGAATATTATCAATTATACTGCCCTTTTTTCAGTTTTTCCGCAGTCACTTTCATTCAATTTTACGTCTTCATCGGAATCTAAATTAGAGCAAGACAGCTCACCACCATCCGATTCCTTCTCTGAAACCTGTCGCAATATATTAGCAATTTCATCAGGACTTAGACCTTTTCTACGAGTCATCGTTTCAGGGTGTCTTCTCTGCACAAAGTTCGAAAATCGAAAGAATAATTTTTAATGAGCAGATAACCAAATGCTATGTAACGAAACACTTAGACACAACACTTTTAGGAAAATAGATTCGTTTCCGCATGCAAGATCAAATAAATATGCAATAGTACGTTAGGAAGTTTATTTTATTAGTAGCAATGATGAACGACAGCCATTTTAGACGATAAATTGCCTTGGTGTCGAAATGACACCAGCGGACGTTCTAGTTATATTTAGTTGTAAAACTTCCCCTAGTTAACCTAGAGCTACAAACCTTTTGCTGTGTAACTACCATTGAAAATAATTGAAAGTCACGAAAAAGTTTCAAATTCCCTGCACGAATTCGGAAAGGAGAACAAATTGATTAGGCTCCGGTGTTAAATTGACACCAATGAACATTCTACAGTTAAAAGCATTTTGAGCTATTAGCAGTGTTCAATAACGAATTATGAGATATTGCAATTATATATATACATATATTGGATACCAGACCGACAAACTTACAGGGTGCGTAGAAAGTTCAGAAACGACTCAAAATCTCTGAGGAATGCAGGGGCACAAATGACGTAATACAAGCTATGGTGCAAAGAGGCAGAGAAAAAGACCAGAAACAGCAACATACTGATGGGAGATAAAATATTTTATTTAAAGGTTGCATTGCAACAGGTGTCTGAAGTTACGCCCAGAAGTTGTTTGGTTGGTCTGACAGCAGCACTGCAAGTTATTCCTTACAAGATGGAAGATTTGTGGCATGTCTTTTATCCTCTTCAACAGTTACAGATATTCGAGTGATGAGATCTTCAATTGAAGAAAAGAGCGTCTCGTACACAAACTTTTCAACTGACCCGAGATGAAGAAGTCCATGCATGATAGGTCCGGTAATCCGGCAGGCCAATAACACCAAGATCTACCCAACAGTTTCCAAAAGTTATGTTGAGATGTTTTTCGCGGATGTGAATTCTGTAATGTGAAGGAGCCCCCCGCAATACTGGTACCATACAGAACGACGCACCGACAGAGAAACGTATGCTGCATAACACGTGTACTGTCGAGAAGTTTGAGCAGAACTTGTTGCAAGATGATAAGATGTACCCTACCTTACAAAGGAGTAGACTGAAGGTACGGTCCAATGAGGTAATCTCCAAGAATGCCGCCCCAAACACTGACGGAGAAATGCAGTTGAATTGCATGTAATTGCATACGATGAGGGTTCTCCAAAGACCAAACATGGGCATTATGCTGATTAATGTGTTGCTGTTTCTGTTCATTTTCTCAGCTTCTTTCCCTCATAGCTTGCAACTAGGCAATTTGCGACCCTGCATTCCTATGTGTTTCTGAGTCATTTAGGTACCCTCTACACACCCTGCAAGCTTGTTAAAATGTGGGTATTTATGTATTATACTTTCGATCAATTTCTTCAAACAAATAGATATTGCCTAATGTCGCGATATGGAAACAATTGTGGAAACCATTCCCACTCATGTTTGAAAACAAAAATAAAATCATTGACAGAATTTTGGAACTCTTTTATGGAATTTGTGCCTTTTACCCTCTTAACTGCCGAAGAAAAGTTACGATATTCACCCCCTAGTACCATCGTTTTTTCCACTGACACGCGTTGTGAAGCGGTTTATTGGGAGAAAAGAGGCGTGTTTTTTTTACCTAAAAATTGTTAACTTTCACTTTAAAAAAGAAAAAAAAAGAAAGAAAAGGATAAAATAACAAAATGAAAATGAAAGATTTAATCTCTAGAGTTACATTATATTAAAAAAAATTACAACTTATTTCTGTTTTGTTACATATCCTGAAACATGGATAAACACATAAACCAGTATCGCATTCAGTGTATTGGTACAAAAAAGTTAAGAAACTCCTATTACACAGTATGCAAAAATGACAGCAAATAAAGAATAGAAAAGAGCACACTCAAACAATAAACCATGAAAGACTGCTTAGTTATGAATTTCCTCGTTCCTGGAATATACCCTTTCGAATCCCTTCCCCACTCTTCTCAGAAATAAGTGAATTCTTTAGACTGTAAATGACGCTGCCAATGTCATTTATTGCATTCCAAAGTCGTGGGGCTAATTTTAAACAGAGTAGCACAATACAAAAAGTCATCATTTGGAAGGACGAGTATATACGTCCGGGCACTAAACACACCAGTTTAACAGGATGTGTATACACGTCCAGGGCACTAAGCGCACCAGTTTAACAGGACGTGTATACACGCCCGAGGTACTTAAAGGGTTCATAATTTTTTGGTCAGTGGCATAATACAAAAGTATCAAAATGAGATAAATTATGATTTCTCAGAAATGCATAATTTGTCAAATATGTACTTTAATTGTATCTTACACTGAATCTTAATTTCTTTCTGATACCAACAACGCTTATTAGGAAATACTGACACCTAGAAAAAAGTTTCAATCTATACGAAATATGTATTCTGATTTATTATAGTATAATATTTATTCTATAGATTTTATAAATGCATATTTTTAAACAAAAATCTATACATTTTTTACGATTTGTGAGCAACAGAAAAGGTCTTTTTCTCTCATTTCCTCTAAAACACTTTATAAAAATACCGAAATGTTATTAAAAAATAGAATAGTAGTAAATACTTCCCTTGTTTTCTCCCGGTTTCTGAAAGAAACAGATTTACGACGAGACGAATCTTAGAAAAACATAAAATAATAT
This sequence comes from Trichonephila clavata, assembly GCA_019973975.1. Taxonomy (NCBI): domain Eukaryota; kingdom Metazoa; phylum Arthropoda; class Arachnida; order Araneae; family Nephilidae; genus Trichonephila; species Trichonephila clavata. The sequence goes on along the minus strand of BMAO01022411.1, from coordinate 26,397 downwards.
CTCTACACTGAGCACGCAACAGACATATTTTCCGCGACCCAGTGGTAAATTGAGAATTTTAAGGGGTTAGTGAAGCAATTTTCCAGTTCACTTCCACCATTTATATTCTTCGTAAACAAATTGCAAAACCTTTCAAAAACTGGGTGCATTTATATATGAAATGCATTTATTGCAAGAAAAAAAACATGAATTTATAACTTCACTTTTATCTTTACGCTACCGGTTTAGAAACAAAAGAGGTTGTTTTGTTCATCGGGATATATTTAAGAATTTCAAATTTGATTTTGTTTACGTTGGTCTCAGGGGTTTAAAATGCAAATGAAACGGATTTCCATTTCGGCAAGCATTCGAATCCTTTGTACGATAAGATCCTGAACTTGGGGGAAATGTATAAATAAATAAATATGTATTAAATTTTAAAGTATACATATTTCGAGATACATTCTAGAAGGTTCTTTTAAGTTGTGTTGTCCGAATCATGTTTTTTTTAAATGTACGAATTCCCCTCCCCTTAAATAAAGGTTCTAGTTTTAAATGAAAAAAAAAATATTTTTTTTTTCTTCTAAAATCTTTGAAAGAGCTTCAAAATATATCTCCCTTTTTTTTTTTGCCCCTTTTTCTTCAAAATATATCTCCCTTTTTTTTTTAACGGATTTCCATTTCGGCAAACATTCGAATCTTTGTACGATAAGATCCTGAACTTGGGGGGGGGGAATGTATAAATAAATAAATATGTATTAAATTTTAAAGTATACATATTTCGAGATACATTCTAGAAGGTTCTTTTAAGTTGTGTTGTCCGAATCATGTTTTTTTTAAATGTACGAATTCCCCTCCCCCTTAAATAAAGGTTCTAGTTTTAAATGAAAAAAAGAAATATTCTTTTTTTTTCTTCTAAAATCTTTGAAAAGAGCTTCAAAATATATCTTTTTCCCATTTTTTTTTTTTTTTGCTTTTTCATTAGAAGACAAAAAGTTATTTGTTTTATTATAAGGGGACATATGTAAAATATGTGGAGGATATTTGTTATATTTAAAGAAGTGACAAATAATATATTTAGTTATCTAAAAAATAGATAAATCTATTTATAGCAAGTGTGTCAATCTCAAAGCCTAACTTCCAAACAAACAAAATTAAATTTTACGTGAGTCAGCAAAAAAAAAAATCAATATTTATAGAAATGTAAGTTTAATTCGAATAATACACATTATAATAACAATAAATAAAACAACGAAACTTTAATGTTTACGTCCTGACTCTTAACATCTCTTCTTTGCTACTGTATTTCCTATTTCGAGAGATTTTCTTAAATTTTATTATGTTTTATTCTATGTCGATAAACTGGCCGGAATGCAAAGATGTTCGTTGCGGTTTGTGATTATGACACCCCTTGATTTATAGCATAATTTAGGTTCATAATAAGTTGTTTTCAATGTGCTATTACAAATTGTTGGTAAAACAATAATTCTATAAATGGTAATTAAAACAATGTTGTAAAATAATGGGTTATTAAAGTAGCATTATTCCCCAAAATTTAAACTTCAAATATAGCCCGCTTTTTTACCATGGTTCAAAATTACAAAGTCCATCGCCAAAAGACCTCGTGTAGCTGAACAGTGTGACGTTAATATTCACTCACTCACTCTCCCAAAATTTAAGATAGAATTCATATAAAATTGATGTTGCATTAAATTATTAACGTCCATTAAATCCAGGGATACTCAACCTCTTTTTATTCCATGCCATATCCATATGATTGCTAATTCACCAGGGCCGCAACATGAGGATTAATGAGGTACGCTTTAAGACCAAGATAACATAGTAAAATTGATCGAAATATTAAAACTCCTATTTTGCTTTTATTTATTACTTCTTTATATTCTTTGTTTTCGTTACTGAATTTATCAAACACTAAAATGGAAGCATTTAAGAAACACTCCTACACAATTTCTGCATAAAAAAATGGTTCCGTACTAATACCAATAATGTAACTAATTTCATAGGATGCCTTTGTTACCACTGAAAAAATACTTTGTTGCTGTTGTAAAAATTATTCAAGAAGTTTACTTATCATCTCTTGCAAAAGATCATAAAGACAAAGTGTCATTGAATAATTCATGTTTATTGTTATTTTTTATATACTGTACTTTCACGACAAATCACACAATTATTGATCTCTGCTTATCACCACACAATACTACACTTTCCAATCGTCTTGAAACTAGCCATTTTGTTCGAATATTGTTCATTTGCAAGACACGAGGGACAGTTAAAAATTAGTTCCACCTATAAAATTGTTGCCTGTTATTATTAATCGTTGAAGTTACAAACTGAAAAAAAATACTGATTTGGACCCGTACGATATCGACAGTCAAATGCAAAACTAGAACATTTAATTTCTTGACTGAAAAATTTCCTGCCAGACTTTTAATTCAATGTTCTTAAAAAAATCAATTTCTCAAAGCAATGGGCCACGACGGGCCACTTAAAAAAACCCAGGGAGTCGCATGTTGAATATCACTGGTTTAATCTTTGAAACGGGTAGGATTTTGGCTTTTAAGAAAACAGGTTTAAATAATTGGAGATAACTTTTTTAAACATAAAAATAGTGCACAATACCATTTTTACGTTGCATTTTAGGATATCTGCTACTTAATTTTAGCTTTTTACAACTTGAATGTCTTACGCAGTTTATAACTAACGGAAAATCCAGTAGCTAAGTCGGATAATGTGTATTTATAAATATTTTAATAAAACATACTCTCAGTTTTAATTTCAAACAATACCTCTCACTGACTAAGCTAAGTTTGTTCATGACAGATCTTATATTTGTAAGCTACGTTCAAAATGTTAAGATCTATTCTTAAGTCTTCTACTTTTCCACTACAAGATCGTTTTGTAGCTCAGTTCACGTGCAGCTTCAACAATGATGATATTTGATGGAATTAGATCTCAACTAGTCTCTCTCTCTCTATATATATATATATATATCACCGACCACTACATTTCTTGCTTCTGTTAAGAAGAAAAAAGATTTATAAAAAAAAGAGCTATATATAAATTTAATCCAATATAAAATTAATCCAGCGATAAAAATTATGATTGAAAATTGGGTAGCCAATAGTGAAAGTTTGAGAAGCATTGAATTAAATGAAGCATTAGAAATCAATTTAAATAAAACTGGAGCGTTACTATTTGAACTTATTTATATGTCCCTTACACATTTATCTTAACATTCCTTTTACATTTGTATAATTTTTTGTGTGTTTACAATTAACTTTAAAATACTTCTACTCTTTAATGAACTTTTAAAAACCTATAAACCAGAAAGTGAGCTGCAAGTTTTTCAAAATTTCTATAAGTAACTAAAATTTTATTTAAAACCATTGTTTATCAAAACTTAAGAAAGGAATCAATGGATTATTGCAATTAATTAATTTTGCTATTATAAGGGTTTTTTATTTTTAATTATTTTATAAATTCATATTTATTTCTTCCAAGAAACTCTATAAAATGGATAAAGTTTCTTAATATATTTGAATAACAATCAAGTAAAGAAAAAATAACTGTCTCACAATACGTAAAAAAAAAAAAAATTCTAGGAAAGAAGTTATAAAATGTTCGATAAAATCTCATTTTATAGATACAAATACATAAATAAATCCCTCGTTTTCTTCCAATCTTTGAATAAAATAACTTTACAGTGGAAATAATTCGAGAAAAACATAAAAATATTTCGGTGCAATACACGGAGAAACATATTTTCTTCGACACGTTACGATAGGATGAGCTTTATGGGGTTAGTAAAGCCATTTTCCAGTTCAATCCTAGCATTGATGCTCGTCTTAAACTCATAGCAAATCCTCGCAAATATCATATTTATGTATAAGATATGTTCATACAGGAAAGAAATGAATGTATAAAATTGCTTTCATCTTTATATATCTGATTTCTAAAGAGAAGAAATTGTATTGGCACTCTAGTGTACATTTCAAAATATCGCTTTTGATTATGTTTTGGTCTGCGAGTTCAAAACTTAAGGAAATGATATTTCCAGTTAAGTTTGGAAATATGGTTTGTGAATAATAAATACAAGATAAATATATAATGGAAATAAATTTAAATATTGATGTCCCAAAATATATTCTGGAGAAGTTTTGAATAGCTTAGAGATATGTGTATATTATATCTTAGATATATTTATCTGACATAAAAAATAACTTTATATCCTTGATACAGTGATTCTCAAACTTTCTATGCTTGCGACCCAATTTTCAGTCATAATTTCCATCGCGCCCTATACTTTGGCATAAAGCTACAATACGACTTAAATTATACACTGTACAAAATATCAAGATAAATATTAAATTTTGTACATAATTTTATGACATGCCCGTAGGTCACTGGTAATTATTAACTGTTTATAACTTTTAGTACTGTTAAATTAATTATGAAGCACATTGTGCAGTACTGATACGTTTATAAGTGTATTATATCAGTGCAAATGTTTATTTTTTTTTATCATGTGAGAATGTATTTTATTTTGCTTCCCTTCATTAAATTAAATTTTTTTAAATTATATTTTTTTCGTCTTTTCTATACACTCCTTCACCCCCTTGTAGGGTTATCATGCCCCCTAGGGGCGCGCCCCACAGTTTAAGAGAAACACTGCTTTGATATAAAGATTCGATGAAAAAATAGGTATTCCTATAATTTGCTTACAATAAAAAAAATGTTTGCAAAACTTCATTAAATTCTTTCAGAAACTAGCTCCATTATATCTAAGGCTAAAACAAAACTAATAGTTAATGTATAAATTCTGCTTTCACCTTCTTTACCAAATAATCAGCAATCTAATACCGTGTTAAAGTAAACCAGCAACGTAAAAAAGGGAAAGAAAAACTGGATTTGAAAAAGAAATGAGCATATTGTTCTCAATCAGTTGACAAAAGAAAATAATATTTCGCTGCAATATTTGTTTCTTTCACAAAAAAAAAATTGTCTTTAATCCAACTTTTTAAACAATGAATACACAAAATACTAGAATGATAGTTTTGAAAAAAATACCGTATCCTCTCTAAAATTAGTTCCACTCATATTATTTGCTTAAGTAGCAGATAAACACAAAAGTTCTACCCTTGAAACTATACAAAAGTGCAAAGACCATAAAATGAATATAACTTATGAGTGTTTATACGAGGTAGGATTCAAAAGTTCCCGGACTGAGCCTATAACGTGAACAATTTTGCACTACAGAGGTTACGATAACATTTCTATGTTACTGCGTCCTTTCCCTTTTCTAAAAATAGTTTGTCCCAAGTCTCGAAGTCGGTACATCGGCACGGTGTCGTGTTTTGTGGTCGGATACATTTAGTAACTGGCGATTGAAATAAATGGCATTATTGAACTGAAAATGAATATCACGTTTTGTGTTCGCTTGAAATGAGTGCTAGGAGACTTACGAAATGTTGAAGCATATGTAAGGCAGTGATACATTACCGTAAGCGAAAACTTTTGAGTGGCATCGACGTTTCAGAGAAAGCAGGGAAAGCGTAGAAGACGTAGAACGTAGAATGTTCAATGGGGCACATGATCTCATAAGAGGTCTTTATCCCCTATCTTCCCAAATTGGTTGTTAACTTTACTGATTAATTTGCCATGTTAGATTTGAGGTAATAAAAATTGAGGAAAAAATTTGAAAAATAAAATAAAGAAATAAAACAAATTGGAACGCAATGTTGAGAAAAATTTAAGTTGCTGGAACCTTTGGTTTTTTTGCTTTGTGCTGTGCATGAGGTGTGAAAAATATATAGAGGTAGAAATGGTAGTCTATGCCAGCCGAAATCAATCTCTGAAACCAGAGGTTTGAGGTCAGCCGACTAAATCATGAAGGTGCGGCTGCTAGCTCGGCAGCTGGGGGAGACCCGGCACCTCGCTTAGTCGCCGGTCAACTGAAGAGGTCGCCGAAGGACGACGGGTTTAAATGTGTCTTTGGGTGACAGACGCTCGTCCAATCAGGGAGTAGCTTCTCGATGAGGGGTGTGTCATGCAGGTTAGAAGCGTAGAAGACAATGGCGTTTCTAAGTGTCCGCAGACTTCCCGCACCACTGACAATGGCGGAAAGGCTTCTGCGGCGGTATGTAAAAAAAAAGGCTTCAAACAAGAGCGCAAATAGCACATTTCAAACAACAGTTGGGATATCCAAAGGCTAAGGATCTCAACATCCATAGGGTGTGTCAACACATTGTTCTCCGCATGTGAAACGGAAACCAAAAGGTAGTTCGAGTATAAATGGTGGAAAACGCAATCTCGGCTGTTGACAACTATCATTTCCCTACTTACCAGAATTATTACTGGAGACGACAAATGGTGTTTTTTATACGACCCACAATCCAAGACAGTATCGGCAACATAGAAATCACCACAATCTCCACGTCAGCGATTTTAATCTGCATATGAAGTTAAAAGTGCATCGCAGGCTGGATTGGAAGATATGGCTAAAATGGATTCCAGAAATGGTTTCGATGACCTTTACAAGCAATGGCAAAATGTGTTGTTGCTTATGGGTATTATTTCGAAATAGGACGTATTTCAGCAATTTAATTAGTATTATTTTTTAAACTATAGTCTCAGTGCGGAAACTTGAATCCTACTGGTAAAATAGAAATCTCCCGTCTGTAAGATTCCTTAGATTAAAAGTGAAAAAGTTGGATGTTTGCTTTCTCTAATCCTTAAAATCATCAAATATTGTTTCAGCTAAAATAATTAGTCAAACACGATACAAGGGAAAAGTAGTATTCGCCGTCAAAATAATAGAAGAAATGAGTTAATACCATCCAATCAAATCCCTTTATTTTCTTATGAGTGATGACAACAACATCAGGTTTCAGCGTGGTAGAGAACAATGCTGTGCCAATGGATAACGCTTTTCGAGAATAATGCGAATTGATTGATTATTAGCAACACCCCACACAGAAAATATACGAGGTTGATCGGTGACGAATCTCATAATTTTGAACCATGTTCAAGTAGCGAGGATGATAAATGAAATGGCATCCAACTCCCCAAATAACATTATAAACTGACAAATATAACGTGAACCTACCGTGTTGCAAGGCAGCAGAATTTGAATCCAAGACTCGACCGAAACAAGGCCGAATATGAGTTTGAGACAGTGAGCAATCGGTTATAATTGCTATGCTACTGATACGAATCAGAGTTGTCTCGTTAAAATCAGTATTACGTGCTAAAATATTTTGGTTGCGTAGAAGAATCTACCAAGTGAATTATTATTTTTCACAATCCAAAAAATCACTCTAAATTCTTCTTGAGGGGAAATCCTGACTTCAATGTCGATATAGTTGCTACTGAAGGTGGTTTATATACCATAAAATAAAGTGTTGACATGTAGTTCTTCAACGCTTTACGTTACGGTACATAACCCACTTCTCATCTCTTGTTATAATCCATTTCAAGAATAGGCTCTTTTTAAACTGATTGAGTGGATCTGTGTGTGTTTTTGTGTTTTGTGTTGTGTTGTGTGTGTGTGTGCTGTAAGTTGATATATATCTCACAATTCAACTTTCTGGTGATAACCTACGCTTCCAGAGGACTTTTTACTATTTTCCCGTGAACATTGAAAGCTTCGACTAGGTCAGACACGATTGGGTGCAGGTCTTTTTTTATATAGCTCGCTTCTTCTCCAACACGTAAAGGACGTCCACCTATAGCTCGATCTTGACAGCTTTTGTCTCCTAATCAGATTTTGCGAAACTATCGACAACATGTGATAGGTTCAATACCATAAACCTGATGTATATTGTAGTGTATACTACGAAGTTTCAACACTTCTTACTGTGAAATCCAACAACACTGAAAATCACACGTCCAGTTTTCATCATTTGCCATGTCACACCATCGCAGATGCGTTACAAATATTTTATGCGGTCAGAAACACTGTGCAATATACATGCATGGTAACTGCAAATATTGTTGGGGACAGACACCTGTCATAATAATGTCCCGTGCACGATATCAGTTAAAACTAGAAATTTGCATCTCAAAAATTGGTGGAAATTCTGTACAACTGGATAGTAGTAAAATTTTGGGGTAAGAATTCCTAACTTATAATTATGTTACACCGAATACCTATAAGGAATGAATTTAAATTTTACACTGGCAGCATTTAATGCTATTTGATAAGCATTCACATTTGAAAACGAATAATAATTCAAAGGAAATGCAAAGGGAAAAATGTACCTCTAGAAAATAAAAGTTTTAAAACATTACACAAAGTGTAGAATTTTAAATCGAAGAAATAATTAAGGATTTAAAACATTTCGTAAAATATATTGAAATTCATTTTAAATCATTCTCTATATATTTAAGTAGTTTAGGTAGACAGTTGTAGAAATGTTATTACCCAAAAATGAAATCTAACTATTTTTTTTGATAATAGAAATAACAGTTTTGCAAGCAATATCACCTGTAATCAATGAAATCGACCATCGTATAAATTCGAAATATTTTAACTCTTCTAAAAACTTTTATTACTTTGAAAAACTTACAAAAGTTCTGAAATTATTTTTTTAAACTGTAAACAATGTCAAATTCTTTCTTTATTTTTTTGATTTTCTGAGGCAAATAAGTTTGTGGAGAAATGAATCAAAAATCGCATAAAAGATTCTCTGCACAATACACTGTAAAGCGTATTTTCCTGTTTAAGTTGGGAATGGGTTAACTTTTAAGGGTTAGCAAAGCAGTATTCCAGTCCAATATCTACGTCTATTCCTTTGGTAAACGAATTGTAAAACATTTGATATTTATGCATGATACGTCCTTAAAACTATAAAAATGAGTTTACGATTCTGCTTTCATCTTTATGCAAAAGAAGAAGCTAAAGCTTTGTTTATTGGGTTAGTTTTCTAAATTTTAGATTTGATTTTGTTTTCGTCGGTAAGAATTTAAAATACAACTGAAAAAGATTTTCAATTTAACAAGCTTTTGCATTTTATGCAAGATAAGCTGAATTTAGAACAGAAAGGAATGGAAAAGCAATGCCTTTCTTTCAAAGTGTATAGTAGGTATTTCAAAATGCATTATTTGGAATTTGTAACATGTCCTTTTTCCATCAAAACTTTAAAGAATCTAGTTTTTAAGAAAAATGTGACTTCAGGGAAAATGCAGCTTCTTTTTTTTTTTTGCTACAGCTGATGATTTTGCTACATTTTGTATACTTTTTACCTAAATATTCTAAAAAAGGGACTCAAGGTTTAATACATCTACGTATTAAAAGTTTTATTTTAATACTTAGTAATTTTTTTTAAATTAATGTTTTTGTTAATGTATGGAAATCATTCCCAAAGTAATAAAATGTGAGATTCTAGCTAATTGGATCCAGATATTATGACAAAAGTATTAACTTCATTGTTTCAAAAATATTATTTTCCGATTATTGTTTAAAATACCGATTATTGTTTTAAATATATATATATATATATATATATAGTATAATAAAATAAAACAAAATAATAAGTGACAAAATTGTATTTCCTACAAGGCCAAAAAAGAAAGAAATTGAATTCTAAGAAACATATCAAGAAAATAAATGGTGCAAAAGAATATTGTAATAAAATTGTACAAAAAGAGACAAAAAAGGAAACAGAGGTGTAGAGCTATTAAAATTGAAGATACCAAAAGATTCTTTGGACTATTATTTCTAAAGCTGTTGCGGAATTATGTCAGCAAAATTAGGGTTATGCAATGTTTTATGGATTCCCCCCCCGTATATTTATATATATATATATATAGATTGATTGATAGATAGATAGATAGATAGGTATACACATATTCATATACATATACACTGCTGGCCTCCGTAAATGCAACACCCTGAAGGAAGCACGCAAATAACATGAAATTTACAACATGCATTGGTGGAGGTGAGATATGCAAATGATTAGAATTTCAGCGCAGACACACATCACGCACGCCTGTGGCGCCACATCAAAGTGCTATTTAAGGCTTGGGGATTTCGACGATTTCAAGTTCGACAATTGTGTTTTTCTTGCGGTTTTTTCAAAAACTATCAGTTATGTCTCACAGAAAACAGCGATCAGCTTTTGATCAAGTATCCCAGTTCGATAGAGGAAGGGTAGTGGCCTACCCAGATCGTGGATTATCTTTCAGGGAAATCGGTAGTTGTGTTGGACGAAACCAAAAAACTGTAATGCGGATATGTGAGGAGGGTACGACGAACCGACGGGGTCGATAGCATCCACCTCAATGCACCACTTCCCGTGAGGACAGGCAAATTGTGAGCATGGAAGTGACGGATCGCTCAGTCACATCACGAACCATTGCACAGCACATTGAGTCTGTAACACATCGTTGAGTGTCTGCGCGTACCATTCGACGCCGTTTACAACAGAGTTGTTTGTCCACAAGACGTCCATTGCTTGGTCTACCCTTGACGCAGAACCACAGACGTCTCCGCCGCCAATAATGCGATGAAAGAAGGATGGGGGCGGCGAGTGAGTGAGTGAATATTAACGTCCCACTTTTCAGCTACACGAGGGCTTTTGGGGACGTTTCGCGTAATTTTGAACTATGGTCAAGTGACGCGGACAGCACCTGAGCTGGCACCCCCTCTCCTAACTACCACACCAACGGGAGGACGTTTGAGCTCTCGACAGATTTTACGTGCATCGCGCCCCTACACGGCGGGTCTTTAGTGGTACTGGGATCAAACTCATGACATGCTAGCCACGATTCGCTGCCTAGACAACTCGGCTAACGCGGCCACAAGGATGGGGCAGCAGAATGGAATGAAGTTGTCTTTACTGACGAGTCACGCATCTGTCTGCAACACCACGATGGTCGGATTCGAGTCTGGAGACACCGTGGAGAGAGGATGCTGAACAGTTGCGTTATGCACCGCCACACTGGTCCTGCACCGGGTATTATGGTATGGGGCGGTATTGGATATCACTCTCGCACTCCTCTAGTACGCATTGCCTGTACATTAAATAGCCAGCGCTATATCTCCGAGGTGTTGGAGCCAGTTTTCCTTCCTTACCTTCGGGGCTATGCCACAGCCATATTTCAACAGGATAATGCGTGACCACACGTGGCACGCATTGTTCAAAGGTTTTTCGTCAATCACCAGATTGAATTGCTTTCCTAGCCCGCTTCGCTCTCCGGATCTTTTACCGATAGAAAACATGTGGCCCATGGTTGCTCAACGATTGACCCAGTTTACACCCCCAACTGCCACACCCGATCAACTTTGGCAACGTGTGGAAGCTGCTTGGTCTGTGTACCCCTAGAACACATCCAAAGTCTCTTTGAATCAATGCCGCGGCGTGTGGCAGCGGATATCTCCAACAATGGCGGCTACTCTGGCTACTGATTCTGGCAGGAACCACACTTCACAGAGGTCTATAAATTTAATCATTTGATACTTGTTCAACGTGTTATCTACAAAATAAATTTTGTTGTGCTATCTCTTGTCTTTCTTGGTGTTGCATTTACAGTGTGGCCAGCAGTGTACATATATAATTTTAAATTTCCACTTACTCCTAAAATTTGTTTCTTTTTTATTAGAAAATTTTTGTTTTACTTCTCAGTAAGCCATTTTAATACAATAATTATGAATAAAGTTGGGAATAATTTAAAATTTTGATGGAAAATATATAACATTCAGATATATCATCCAAATATTTAGATGTAGAATATAACATGGCTGTATCTTAAGTCTTTGGCGGCGTTTTTATCTAAATTAAGCCCATTTTAAATTTAATGTGTGTGTGTATTTTTTTTACTTAAAATACTTAAATGTCTAAAAATTAAATGTGAGAAAAATTAATTTTAAAGAAATTTTAAATAATTTTTCGGGAACTGAATGATAAATATAAGTTTCCTAAGGGCTTTTTGTTTGACTTATTTAAATTCATTTTTATATTTTTGCTTTTATGTATTATTATACTATTTGAATGATATCCATATGTAGACCTGATGTATGATTTTCAATTTATTCCATTATATCAACAAGAAAACTTTCTGTTCTATGTGCAATCGAGATTTTTATTTTTCGTATTAATAATGTTACAACAAACCTCTATACATATTTACTAACAAATTTCTATAAAGAAGGAAGAGTAATTTCATAAATGTATTATATATATTTTTCATACTAACAAAACTAACAAAATAAATATTACGCAATGCATCAAATTTTTTAAAAAGTATGCAGTTTTTGTTTTTAAATTAAATATGATGTAGTGCACCGTTAATGTAGTCATGAATGGTGTCAAATAAAATTTTATGGAAGATAGTTGTAAAGAGTTCTCAGCGCATCTTTGAGTAAAAAAAAAGGTTCAAATTAATGTATGTTTCACTAAAACTATTTTTCTTTGAGCAGGAAATGTCTGAGCAATAAATAACTCAGTATTTCAAAGTTGAAAGCATGCTTTTAGAATTCTTGCGTAGTCACGCTCTAGTAATTTCCTGCAAAATAAAGTTTTTTTTCTTTCTTTTTACTCCTTCAAAGTTAAGAGAGAGAGATTTAGTTTTCTTGTACCACAAGTAAACCATTTTCTTGAATAAAAAATCATAAGATTATGGGACACTCTGTGTTGCTAAAAATGTCAATATTCTTAAAATACTTTTAAAAATTTCAAATCGATGAATCTTTAGGAAATGAGATTTTTTGAAAGCTTAACAAATTTTAAAAAATAGAGACTAAATGGAATACTTTATAAAGTTCAAAAGATGTTAAAATAATATTATAGAAATACTTTTGAAAACATTTATTATAGATATTAATAGACATATATGCTTAGTTTTAAATTTAGATTCACTATTTTTTTAATATAACAAGGAATCAATCCAAATGTATATTTGCTTTTTTTCCACAATTTTCAGATGCTTACTTCATAGATGGCTGCAGTTTTGAGACAGTTTAACATAACTTTGACATGCCATCATATTTTTCTAATGCAGCGTTTCTCAAACTGTGGGGCGTGCCCCCTAGGGGGCGGGATAACCCTACAAGGGGGGGGCGCAAGCACATTAAAAAGTCATAAGCAAAAGATTATTATAAAAAATTATTAATTTACTGAAAGTAAACAAACAGAATACATTCTGACATAATAAAAAAAAAATACACATTTACACAGATATAATAAACTTAAAAAAATGCATCAAAACTGCACGCAATGTATTTCATAATTAATTTAACAATACTATTAAAACAAGTTTAATAATTATCAGTGATCCCATAAGCTTTTCATATATAAAATTATATACAAAAATTAACACTTATCTTGATAATTTGTACGGTTTATAATCAGTCCCTTAACTGTAGTTAAAAGTTACACGGTTTGCTCCGCAATCCACCATTTTCCACGTAGGCATGCGTATGTGATGTACTGGGGGGGGGGACAAATAAGCAAATCCTCTGAAATAAGTAAATCCTTTTCAAACACTGTCAAGGTCTTTTATTGCCATCCAAAGCCTTCGGAATAATGTTATGGATAGCAGTACGCAGAAAAGATCGTACTTCGGAAAGACGTATATGTACGTCCGGGAAATTAATGCTTTGGCTGAGCGAGACCTTTATAAACTTCTGCGGCACCTAAGAGGTAAACGTAGCATTGTAGATTTGGCGTCCAAGTATAGTATTATGGAATTTAATATACTGTTGTTGTAAGGAAGGGCGCAATGAAAATTATTATTTATTGATTGGGTCGCAAATATTGAACGTTCGAGAAGCACTGTTCTAATGGGCTGCATATTGACCTTTAAGTCTTTGCAGACACGGCAAGTACCCTAATAGGAGAGGCATTTCATGGTGGCACCATCTAGTTGTGGCTCTCGCTTGAATTATTTTAATTCATGATCTCGTCAAATGTTAAATTTTGCCGTGATTTAATTTTGCTGAGAGTATCAAAGGAAATTGATAGGGATCTTTTACATACCACAAAATAATGACATATGTTCTTATGATTTTCGCATTCAGAGTATCTATCGAATACAGCCGAGATCGAACCCACAACCTTAGACTTACGAAGCGACCACGTACTATCACAGAAACTTGGAATTTTTATTAGCACAATTACATAACATGTGCGCTCAATTATTATTCCGCTTACTTCCTTTTTAATATATATTTATATATAAATTAGAAATTACGTATCAAGTACAATAAATTTCAGTAAGGTGTACCAATAAAGTAATATATTTACCTCCTTTTTTAATAATACTGGAATAATGAATGACCATTTTCTATCTAATTGTTTTCTAAAAAAAGAAGAAAAATATTAAATATGCTTTTAATTAGCACTTTGCTCTTTCCTATTAATCAACTTTAACATTTTTCTGAGAACGTGCGATGTTTCTCCTACGCTTTGACATTTAAATGTTAAACAACCATTTCGCGAAAAGATACTACTAAGCCATGCAAAGAATACATAATTAAAGTACATGCTGAGGAATAAATTATTGGGTTTAAATTCAGCCAGATTTAGAATAAACTCGATATCTCTTTCTAGGAGGAAAAATAATCACGCATTCTCTCTTAATTATTATTTTCCTAAGTTTCCCCCATAAATTTTTAAGTTTCTCCTTACAACAAAAGTTCAAGACATGAACGTTTCCTAGGAGACCAAAAATTCCTTTGTCCAAAGGAACTTAAAGATAGTTATTCTTTTCAAAATTACATTCCATGAAGCACGGGAAAACAAATTGTTCAATATATCACTAAAAGCAAAATGAACAATTCTAAGACTACCTCTTCGAAGAATCTCACTCAATCTAAAACATTAGAATTGAATATCGAATAACTCCTACCTATATTTATAGGAAATCACCATTTGAAAATAGATATTTTCTCTTCAACTGCAACTCGACCAAAAAAGCCACAGGCATGAGTAGCGCATTAATCATTTAATCTTCCAATAGACTTTTTTCCCTCTAAAGATGGATAATGGAGCGCGCTCAAAAGGATTCCCGTTCACATTTCTCTCACTGAAAAGGCATAACCTTCCTACCAATTTTTCTAAAAAATGATCTTCATTATTTCTTACTATGCTCTTGACCTGAAGCCGTTTGCTCCATTATGGCCATTTCTCACATTTGATGGAAAAGAACAGTGAAAGAAAAATGTTTGGAGGATATTTTTCATCTTCGGGTGTCTTTTTCCGGTTGGATGAAATTAATCCGATAAATGAATTCTTTTATTCTGCAGTTAGGGGTGAGTTTTTGAACTATTTTATAAATTTTCTGAATTGTTGATCATGTAGAGGAAACTTTATTTATTTCACTCCAGTTTTTTTTTTTAAGGCTAATGATAGGATAATAGTCATTTACAGATAATTTATTGAAGCATGAATTTTCTCTTAAAATTTTTATCTAATGCGGAAGAAAAAAAATAGGAAATCCAAATCCATGTCATGTATCAAATCTATATATAAAAGGATGTCTGTATATATGAAATCGCTTCACCTCAACACCGTTCAATCGATCACTATGAAAATTGGCTTTTATATGTATTTTTGTGGAGAAGGTTTTTGTGATAACCTCTTTGTTGCAGCTCCCCACCAGATGGCGGTACAGGAAAGCAACTTCTCCACTGTTCAATCAATGGCCAAGTTGCAAACGTGGTCGCCCAAAATGATGTCATCTTGGCTATATCACTAACATTTCGCTATATTTCCATTGAATCGCAATTATAATGTAAGGAACGGCGTTGTTGCGAATATTACAGTTTTAACATAAAATAAATACAACAGAAAGTAATATTAACATATTACTTATTCAGATATAAATTATTTACACTATTTTAAGAGTACTATTTTAAGCTTTTTTGATCTAGTTTTCGGCATTTTGAAATTATTCACAATGAAATAAAACGTTAAAATTAGATAAAATAAATGAATAAACTGTAAAAATATCAAAAATAAGTAGTAATAAAGAAGAGAACTCTTTCGAATGAACAATGTAAACAAAGTATAGACGATAATAGTATTGCCATTCAATAAAACAAGCTTGAATTTTAAAAAAAAAGAGTTGCCAGATGAAAAAAATATATCAATAAATAAGTAAAGGACACGTTGTGATCTATATTTACAATAAGTAATGGGTGTTTATCTTGCTTAAAAGTCACGAAAAAGGCGTTCAAACTATTTGTTTACGTTTTATGTATCTTTAAATACCCATTTCCGGTTTTGAAAATTCCATTTTCGATTTACTAATTAAGCTATAACTTTGCTTCTAAATATCGTAGGAACTAAAATAAAGTATTTTTGGAATCTTAAATGTATGGACTATAATATAAAAACAAAAAAAATTTTGAAAAATATCACCAAATACACGATTTTATGGTAATCGCATGCCTTAACGTATTATACATCCAGATGTAAATTATTTACACTATTTTAAGCATTCATTACGCAAAATTCGGAACAATGTGTTACTTCTGCTGATCAGAGATTAGCTTAGGAAAGTGTTTTCAAAAATTGACCCTCAAGAGAGGTAAGAGATCATATAAATTAAAAAAATATATATTTTTTATTAGTTATTAAAAAAGACTTAAAATTTAACAAATATAGTTTTTTTTGTTCACCTGAGATATGCAAAATGCTTCTTTTGTTTAATTTGCAATTCACGTAAAATTAGCTCATTAAAAACTTCTTTATTTTTCAATATGTATTGTTTAATTTTTCAATTCACCCGTGCGAAGAACAGGTGTAGCAGCTTGTCATATATAAAATAGATTTAGAGAATATAATGCATTGCAAAAGTTTCCAAAATTGTAAGAATCAATTATAAGTTAAGTTTTTTTAAAGAAAAATTTCTTGTAACATCTTTTTAAAAAAATGATGATTTAGTATTTCTTCATGGATTAGCATTTGCTGCCTCACAATATTATACACATATTGCTGTTTTTATTTTGCTTATAAATGTTAGTTATTTTTATTGATCTTTCCGTTACAACGGGCAGTTTAGGACAGTAGAAAACAGATACGTTTTACACGTTATATAGTAAAATTAAGGGTTATTTTTGAAACATTTTATAGTATCTAAGACAATTTCACAATAATATGAAATGAACATAGCTGAAAACAAATAACTAAAATTAATCTTGTAAAAAGAATTATAATTAATAGATTTTAAAAGAATAATTAAAAGAAATTATTTATCTTTATATAAATATAACAATATATATTTTAAATATGATTTTATCTGTCGTAGGTTAAGGAATTATATATTGAAATCGTCAAGACATCTTTCCTTAAGGTCTGCAGAATCTAATTCCTGAAAGAATTCACTTAACTATTTAGCTTAGCACTATTTAGAAGCATTTCCACTAAATGTATGGGCCAAAAATTTAAAAGGTATGAAAATGTTGTGGAAAATTTCTTCTGTTTGAATATATTACCAGAAATTCAAAATGATTCATGTTATCTCGTCAAATGTGAATGACTTTAATTGCACTTATATGCTAACACAAGAAAATGAAAATATTATGCATATAATTACAAACGTATTTTAACTATTTACCATTCTAATTATTTTCCTAAGTGTTATTATTGAGTAAATTACAAAATTGAGATGAATTACAACTTGATATTTCAATGAAAATAACGTATCATTAGATTAAATTTGAAACGAAAATGTATATGATTATTTATGTTAAAACAGATGATGGCTCATTTCAATGATATCGAGCGCGGTTCTTATTTAAAGAACATAAAATTTCAATATATTTTTAAATGGATGAGAAAAATATCACAATTTACTGTTTTTTATTAATTTGAATTTTAAAATTCTGTTTCAAGCATTTATTTAACTCTTTATATGTTTGCAAGAATCACATATCAGGTAGCTTTCTTACTCAAATTGAAAGCAACAAAATTTTTAATAAACATTTTTACGATTAAATCGATTATATAAACTCAATTAGCAGTCAGAAATGTTATAAATATTGAAATTACAGAATTATGCTAATTTTTATTTTCATTGAAAAAAACATATTTTTCCTTAAAGTTGGCTTTTTTAAGGTATCCGAACACGTTGAAAATGACCAAATTCAGTCAAGACAGATTTTTTTGTTTTTTATTTTATTGAAAAAAGCTATATTTTGACATTACGAAACATACTTTGTTTTGTTTCTACACTACCTACCAAGTTACAATCAATTTTATAAATTTAGAAAAACAAGAAGTAGGTTTTTGATCTACCAGAAGTGGGCATTTAAATTACTCAACATCTATCATGGCGAGTCTGATAACTCAAAATATTAAGAATGTATTACTATAAAACATTTTGAGCCTGATATTTGTGTTATTTTCTAAAGAATGTAGTAAAATATTTCTTATTGTATAAATACTTTTTGAGTTATGGCTTGTTATTTAAATAATGGTCTCATAAAAAATTTAACATTTCTTATAATGTTTACTCAATAAGCTCTAAAATTTTCAAATTTTAATAAAAAATTAAAATTTTAGTACATTTTCTAGATAAATGCATCTAATTTGTTTCAGTAAACTTTTTTAATATACTAATATATGTTTTTTTACTTTTTCTCTAACTGCTTTCAAATTTTTCCAAAAATATTGCTAAAATTTCACTTATAATTGTGATTTTTGTAAAATTCAGGTAATTTATTTTAAATTTTGATAGTTTAATATAGTAATATTTATTGGTATTGAGTCCTAAAAGCGCATTTATAATTTTTAGAATGCTATTTTGTTAAAAAGTACTCCGAACGTGTTCGGATACCTTAAGCGAGCTCAAAATAATGCTTTACAAAAATGTATATTAGATTTTAAAAGATATTATTGTACTTACAGTTAATTCTTCTCTTAAAATTTTCTTTTTGCGTTGTAAATTTTAAAACAGGAAGACAAGCATAGTCCGATTTCGTAATCGGGACGAAAATATCGTGTTTCTTTTTTCACCCGTTTTCCCAAATCACTTATTTTCGAACAACACACAAAACCTTGCCTTGTTGGTCTCAATCTTTTGTCGCACGCGGTGAAAGGAATCACTTATAAAAAGTTTTTTTTCTATCAACTGTAAGGGACTGGGTAGAATTTCTGGTCATCCGTCCTTTTTTCTCATTTACCGCCCCATATCTTTCAATAAGGCAATCTATAATATCAAGCCTGAAATTCAAATGAGATGATTTTCCTTCCTGTTTCTGATATAAAACAAAATCATTCCACAATGATGTATCTAAAATATGGAAGAATATTTCTTTTTATTACTTCTTGCCTCTTTTGTTTATTATTGGGTAATTTGTGAGATGCTGATTGGTTATATCTACACCACAAGAGAAGTCTAATAACAAACTTTCATTACTTCTAGAGCCATTTACAGAAATTTTAGACTTGTGATAGCGTTTGGTTCCTGCTTACGTCTAAACCTTCTTGTCTACCAGTAAACCCGGCTAGATGTATGGGAGAAGCAGAATAATCCACAGACATGATATTCAATCTAATCAATTTATTAATTCTAATTATTAATCAGACACAAAACAATTCTAATTAAGGTAGATAATATATAGTAGAGTGCGGAGGGGAGATTCTATAACCTCCTACAGACCATCAACTGAATCTAAGACAGATTAAAAACGCTCAAATATAACTACGTCGTACACTAATAAACTAGTTTTTACTTTATCAAACTCACAGTACCTGAACTTTTTATACATCGGATCCTACACTGGAAACTTGCAAGCGCTCTCTTTGGCTTGCTCAATGTCGTTGGCTCCACGCTCTGTAATCTTTAACTAATTCCACTCATTTTCAATCTTCAACTAACAACTAACTCGCAGACTTTATATTAACTCCTCCTTTGCACACCCCAACGTATCAACTTCATCGTGCCAACTTCAACGTGTCAACTATTGCGTGTCAACCCCTCAAACTCACGAAAACAGAATTTATATAATATAACTCATTTACATAATCACGTTTCCTTACTCGATTAAAGTTGGTTGAAATAAATATTTTCCTTAAAGATAATTGAAAGGATTAGTAGAACCGCGTATAGATCCGTCACAGACTCACTACCTAAGTCAATATCAGAATTATTTTCTGTTATAAGCCTCTCATAATCACTCATTTTTCTTCTATTTTAAGTCCCCAGTTTAAAAGAAATAGTGTTCGTAGTTTGCGGTGCACCGATCTAGTAAAAAAAATTCCCGCTTTATTTGTTCTAAAATGATTCTGTAAAACCTAACCCCCTCTGCCCCTTGAAACTGGTTTAGACATTTTTTTTATAATCCTAAATTTACTCGACTATTAGAAACATTGCACACTAAACGAGAAAAAAATATAGGCAAATCAGAGGATTAGAGTAGAAAAAAGTGTTGCCAGGGTGCCGCTCGGGCAAATCAGCGAAGTGCCGTTTCAAGTGCCCGAGCAGTGTTCGAAGAAAACAGGGAAGTAGTTTATGTGCTTTTCAACTACAAAATTATACCTGAAGTTTCTCACGAAATAAATATATGCGTATGATTTTCTAATATTTAATATTATGAGAAGTGAAATACATGTTACATAATCATTATTAATATGTCAATGATGATAATGGTTCTGTATTTTTAATATAATTATAGATGATTTTTCTCTCTGGGAAAGTTTAGTTTATTGCAGTGCTTCTCAAACTTTGAGTGTTCGTGACTCAATCTTCTGTCATAATTTTCATGGTGCTCCCCTCCATACAATAATAATGATTTGAATTCATTAATAATGTACTTTGATGCTAAAGCTACAATACGACTTTAATAATAAACTGTACAAATTTTCAAGATAAGTATTAAATTGTGCACATAATATTGAATGCGACAAGCCTATGGAGGGGGGGGGTCACTTGTACTTATTAAACTTGTTCTTAACTTAGTATTGATGAATTAATGATCAAATACATTGTGCAGTACAGATACATTTATAAATATAATATATCATTGTAAATGTGTAGTTTTTATTATCTCACAATGTATTTTGTTTCAACTGCATTCAGAAAATTAATATTTTTCTTTAAATTTATTATTTTTGACTTTTCGATATGCTCGAGCTTCCCTGGTAGGATTATCAGTTTGAGAAAGGCTAGTTTAATAGGTTTACATGGCTTTCATAATTCTATTCAAGATTTCGAAGCACTATAATAAAAAAATCTACGATTAGTACAGCAAAAAGGACATTTGATAAAATAAGAATACACAATTCAAGTTTCATTTACATACCTTATAGGTGTGAAACCATGATTATATATATATATATATATATATATATAAACGCCATACACATCAATGTGATATAGCCCAGTTCATGTTCCCTTCTACTCAACATGGTATTATATTAATGTTATTAGCAGCCCATGTTACCCTTTCATGTGGTTCTGATACATCACGCTCCAAACATATATATATAACCAATGTTTCACACACACATACGAAACACTTGTTAAGTATGTAAATGAAACGTGGATTGTCTTTGTATTCTCTCATATGATCTTCTTTGGTGTATTTGTTTTGATATTTACTACGGAGTGTTTTGAATCTCGGACAGAATTAAGAATAACCCAGTACTACTAATCAGTAGCATATCGAATGTTCACTCAAAGTATATGAATATTTTAAAGCATTACTATAATTAAAACAGCGAAACAGCAAAATTGGTATTCTGGAAAAGAGTCACATATTATCAATTCTAGAATTTTCAGAAGTAATTTTGTGATTTATGGTTTAAGAGACTAATTTGGTTACAAGGAACTCGTTGACTTCTTAAACATATTTTTGAACTTAAATTCTTTAATTACTGCTGGAACAGGAAAAAAAAATACATGGTTATTTTTTCTCTGTTTTAATTTTGCAAAAACTCTAATTGGGTAAATTGCATTTAAATAAAAGCAAATTAAATTGAAATGTGATTAATTTCTTTCTGCGAGAAACTGTTTCTGATATTCTAATGCAATAAACTTTTTTTTTTATCATTGACATTCGCAAATAAACCATTTTTTTCCGGATCATCTTTTTCTAAAATCTTATTATAATTAGTATCAACTTGGTGCAAAACTATATTTACTTAAATTAATTACAAACTTAGTTATCTTCAAATTCTTTAAAAATAAAAAAAAAACATGAACAGAATATAATACGGAAAAACTAATATAATGTATTTATTTTCATTGATAAGTTCGTTCTTAGCTTTAAGCTTGTATTACTTTCTACCCCAGTTGTCTTGAGGGGCTGATACACGTTAAATCTGTCGTTACTCAAAGTCCCCATGTTCGTGTGGTGTGGAAGTTAAGGAGAGGGGAATGCCGGCCTAAGTGTCATCATCATAACTTAACAGCAATCTGTCGCCAATTGCCATCCCATTGTTTTTTATTGCAATGTTAAAAAATACTCCCTAATTCACTTTCAAATGTTCTCATCTTCAGAAGAGACCACTGTAGCCGAATGATTAGGGTCGTTAAATTGTGGGCTGCGTTGTCGAGTGGAGGGTTCGTGCACTTGCACCAATAAAAATCCTCCATGTAGAAGGGTAGATACCATGCTAAATTTGTCGTGACAAAGTCCTTCCGTTGACAAGGTGTGATAATTTGGAAAGGACGTGACAGGTCAGATGTCATCGTCGTCACTTCACCTTGGTTCAGAATTACGAGGTTTGTCGCCAATAGCTTTCATGTTACTTCAGAGAGCGACACAAGATAAAATAATCCAATCATTTCATCTTTGGTAAATAGACTTTATTTGGGTTACGTATTAACCATTTGTGATTGCAATTCACTTAACTCATTTGCTAGAAACAGGCCAAATATAAAAATTTTAAATTGCAAAAAGAAGATGGTACTATCGGAATTTTGAATTAATTGAACTAAATATCTGTGCACATTTCTTTTCAGACATATATGAATACACATTACTACAAAAATCTCTTTGAATTGTTTGCTTAAACTGAATTATACTATATAATCAAAATTAATAATTAATTAGTTTTATATACAATCTTTTTATTCCATTATTCTATTCAAAGCGTAAATAAACAAAAAAGTGGGGATCTAAATCAGAAGCAGAAGCAACTTTTTAAAGTTCCAGACGCACGTAGTCCATATTTTTGTATTCTTTTTTCCAATGGGGCTGCACTTTGAAACTTAGGCTTTGCAAACATGCAAGTTCCCAGATGTGAGAGCCTTTTCCTGGTGACTCCATCTAGTAGCGGCCTCGCTACTAAATTTGAACACTCGAATTAATTTTTTTCAAACTCTTGTCAGGTTTCTAAGAGTACCTGAACCTAATTGATACTCAAAGGATCTTTTACATGCCACATAATCATATGGCATGCATACCTACGATTTCGAATCCAGCCGGGGTGGAACCCACAACCTTAGACTTACGAAGTAAGCACGCTATCTCTAAGCCACCGGAGCCGGTATTTTTATAAACAATATCATAAAATTCTATCCAGAAAATAAACGAGAACCAATTTTTTATAACAAATGAGTACTTTCACACTTCTATTTTTCTTCATTTTTTTCTTGCAAAAAAAGTTTTCAATTAAAAAATCCTTTCTTATATTTAATTTTTGAATTAAAAAATGGAAAAGGACACCAATCTTACATAATGAATTGTGCCTCATTCCACTTCCTTAAAAGTATATATATAAATAAAAATGAGGTACTTTACATCGGTTAAATCCGTTCCTCATTAGTTGACGCATTGGACAGAAAGGAACAAAAGAAATCTTTGAAAGAAATGCCAAAACATACTCGCTTCATCTTTCACCGAATAAATATTCTTAATTCCGGTGTAAGTCAGGCTGTAATTATGTTCATTTATATTCATCAAAACCTGGTTCTAATGAGCTCTGTAAGGTTTTTTTCTAGGTTATTTATTTCCGGTATGATGGGTACAATTAGATTGCATTATTAAATTGTAGTATTTTGGAAATAAGAACGTATTTCATAACCTCAAAGTTTGAAATTCGACCTGTAAAGTTAACTTATTTGACTGGAAATTCACAGTATATAAATATTTTAAATGTTGAATATTTCTCAGAAATAATTACCTGAATTTACAAAATTGCAATTTAAAGAAACACAGAATTATTTCTTTTTTTTTCTTTTAAATCAAGTTATACAAAAGCTTTTGTTTAATGGATTTAAGTTATCCAAACACGTTGAAAATGACCAAATTCGGTCAAGACAGACATTTTTGTTTTTTATTTTGTTGAATAGTGCTATCTTTTGCCTTTACAAACCATACATTGCTTTGTTTCTACGCTACCTAGAGGTCAAGTAATAATGAATTTTATAAAGTTAGAGAAATAGTAATGGGTCGTTGATCTACCAGAAGTATCAAAGCTATCATGGCGAGTCTGATAACTCAAAATGTTACAAATGTATTTATATAAAACTATTTGAACCTGATATTTATGTTATTTTCTAGAGAATGTAGTAAAATACTTCTTATTGTATGTGCATTTTTTGTGTTATGGCTTATTAGTTAAATAATGGGCTCATAAAGAATGACACATTTTTATAGTGTTTACTCATACAGCTCTAAAATTTTCAAATTTTAATAAAACATTAAAATTTTAGTACATTTCTCGATAAATGCATCTAATCTGTTTAAGAAATACTGTTGCTAATATAAGTTTATTACTTCTTCTCTAATTGAATTGAAGAATTTAAAAATAGTGCTAAAATTTCACTTATAATTCGGATTTTTGTAAATTGTAAGCAACTTATTGTAAATATTGTTTTATAAACAGTCGACTCTCGATAATTCGAAGTTTAAGGGATCAATGAAAAATTTCGAATTATCAAGAGGGTAGGAAAAACTCCCAAAATACATGAAGAGAATTTTTTCTTCTAACACATATAAATTTGAAACTGTGTAATAAAACCACAATTGCACATATAAAGAAAAATTTTAAAGTATTTTAAAGAGTTTTTATATATATTTATATATATATAATATAAATATTGTGCAGAAGTTACAGATAATATTGTACATAAGTCCTGTATTAAAAGAATGCATTTATATATTAAAAACAACTATTAAAAGAATATATACTGCAGATAATAAGTTTGTTTTGACGAAAAAATATGTTATCTTTTTTTTTTTGGTTTTTGGCATTCAACTAACTTTGTTAATGGATTTTTCTTGAATAAATGAAGCATGAAAAATGTGTCCGCATCAACATGATTTTCAAGGAAAAAGTTGTGTAGTTTGTTTAGTGACACTTTAGATTCTGTCAGATTTATCAGAGTCCACTCCGATGGTCATCAAAGGGACTACATTACAGGGGAAACAGACAGAAACAATACACATGCAATATGTAAGGTCCAACCTGTTTGTACAGGACTCTACATGAGTGTTTGAATTATGATGAGTTTTATAAGATCAGTTCGAACTATCGCATATTCTATTCCAGCCTGCCACAGAATTTACCTCGAAATATTGAGTGTACCAAAACGTATTGTTTAGTTCGAAATATCAAGAGTTTTTCTAGGGGCTGAGCATATACTTCGAATTAGCAAGAGGTTTGTATTATCGAAAGTTGAATTCGAGACTGTATAATATATATATATATATATATATATATATTATATATATATATATATATATATATATATATATATATATATATATATATATATATAAATATATATAATTAATATATAAAATTCTCTTGTCACAGTGTTTGTAACCAAACTCCTCCGAAACGACTCGACCGATTCTTACGAAATTTTTGTGCGAATATTCAGTAGGTCTGAGAATAGGACGTAAACTAGTTTTCATTCCAATATTGCAATTAGTTAAGAAGATATTAATTAAAAACCTTAAGACGCCTAATTGTTTTACTCCTGCGGGTTGTTTACTTGGCAGAACTTCCATTCCGTTTCGGCCAAGCGGTGATCCGACGTTTCCACCATCTTAAAATTGCCCTCCAATTTTTACTGTTGAAATCAGACAAAAAATAATTAATATATCGAAAGATCATTTATTTCGCCACAATACGGTATAGTTTTTTTTGCAAAATAACGATATTTTCTATTTTTAAGAATTTTTTTAAAAAAGGGTTAAAACTGATGCGTTTTTATGCAAATTATTTCTAAATTGTTGCGTATTAATTTGTTTTCATGTTATTAAAACGATATTCTACACTAAATAACTTCAAGCCTTTCTCTTTTAGATCCAGTCATTTAAAAAATAAAATTCCAAAACCTTTTTTTTAAAGATTTTTCAAAAAATACTCAAATTTTAACTTAACATTAAATACCTTTGTCATTTATGAAGATAATCGCACAAAACTTTGTTTCCGCGTGTAAAAAAATAGTATTCGTAACCTGTACGAAAATTGAAAATATTGCTTAAAAATA
>BMAO01022410.1:0-23186 GCA_019973975.1 Trichonephila clavata | reverse complement strand
TGAAGTTACTCATGGTTGGTGCTGACCATTTATTTAATTGAGCTTTTTTAATTAATTGTTATATGACACGGAATCGAAAGTTGACGCCTGATGCGCTGAGTTTTATCATCCGTCCACATTTACAAGGTTTTGCACCTCCTTGATATAGACTTTTTTGCGATATTTATTTGATCGATTGAAGTATCATCTTGATACTTAACGGCGCGCCACGTGTAAAGAATTTCAAAAATTTTCATTTTACAATTGTTATTTTGCTGACAGTCAATAGGTTGCCATCATTCGTAAAATCTTTGAGATTGATCTCTGGCATGGTTCCTCATCTGGCGATAAATCGCTAGCATGGGTTTAATATCTAAGTACTTTCATTTTGTACCGTCGGCGGAGGAAATTAAAAAATTTAGGGAAAAAAAAATGTTTTCATGAAATTTAGATCACAAATACAAAAATAGCCAATTGAAGTTATTTTGATGTAGAAGTTTCATAAGTTTACGAAGTACTCTGATGGTTCAAAGATTTTTTTGTTACTTTTCCGTTTCGCGGGCGCAAATTTTGCCAAGCTGGCGTTATTGACGCCAACAACAATATACACATAAAAAAATAAAAGAATCTCCGTTCTTATAGGATTTTCATCCATTTTTGATGTATTTTCTAAAAAGACGTTTCTGAGATAAGAAGAAACCACGACTTGTTTTGAAAATGAGGCGGTGAAGGGTTTACCAGCGAGAATATTCGTTTTGCGTCTTGTATCATTTTTGGTGATTTTATCGCCTGTGCCGGTGAAACGGAAAAGTCCGATTTTTTTTTCACTCACAAAATGTTCCTTAATTATATTTTTTATTCTTTGTTTTGTTTTAAAAAAATGCAATTTGTTGGAATCTATAATTTCTTAACTTACCTTTTTTCAATTAAAATGAGTACTTATGTTAAATTTCCAACCGTCAATCAATCTTCTAATTGAGGTCTAAAGACTCAATTTCTTTAATTGCTTTTTCTAGTTAGGCATCTTTATGAGCTAGCCCATCAATTGCCTGCTCATGGTTTTGGGAATCCAGCAGTTTTTGAATGGCATCACTATCCACTTCTAAATTTATTATTAAATTTATATTCCATTTCACCAATTTTTTTCTCTCAAACCGAAGACGAAATTGGCAAGATTTGAAATCGCGTAACCCGGATTCGTGCAAGTTGGGGTAGCCTAAGTCGAGGTATTAATGCACATTCTTTTTATTAAAAGTTATGAAAATAAATTTGAACATTCATGTTGTAGCCATCAAATCGTATTATGTTTAATTTAAGGGGCCGTGTGTAGCCTAGTGGTTAGAGCACCGGAAGGCCTGGGTTCAATGCCCGATATCACCAAATTACCCTCCAAGTACGTGCTCGTTAAATCAGTGGGTCGAAAGTCTTGTGGGCGGTCGTAGAAGCAACCACGGTTGCAGGGGATATTCCCTCCCCTCCAGTTCCACGCCTAAATTTTTGGAGGTAGTGGTGTCGCCATCTATCGTGTATGAACCGAGCCAAATCGTACTGTCACCTGCACTGTGCTCAAAGACAAAAGCTAACGAGAGGCGTACACCTAGCCCCTTGCCACGATGAATTTCGTGGGCCTTGATCTGACACCGTCAGACAGGTGGCATTAGAAAAAACAACAGCATATTTAATTTAAGGTAACCGACTACCCTAAAATTGAATTTTTCCAAAAATTGACAATTTTTTTTATAATCTTATTTTTTGGGACATTTTATTCGCTTTATAAAAATACCAAATTTATTATTTTCCGTTTGCTAGAACAAAAACTACAACTGTTTTAATAAAAGCAGATGCCGTTACTTTAAGCATGGTATAGTTTAAAACGCGTTTCACTCGAAATGTGTTTTTTTTTTTTTTGAAAATACTCAAACAAGGACAGCGATTGCTAAAAAAGTTTTGAAAAGAATAATATACTGAACTTTTGTGTGTGTATGTTCTGTATAACAGTAGAATTGTTTTAATCTTCAAATTTATCAATGACTGTTTTATTACAAAATTTACAGCCCTTTATGTGAATATAACCATTGTTTTTTTAAATCAATTTCATGTAATAACAAAGATAAAATCCTCTAGTTTTTGTTAAAATAATAATCTTATCCCGAAGGTCATTTCAAAAAGGAATAAAATAGCAACACATCAGAATTGAAAATTTGTTTATAAACTTTTGCTACAGATTGGCTCCGTTTATATTATTTTCTGTACATTTCTACCCATTTTAGTAATAATAATTCCTTTTTTCTTCTTAAATTTTAGTATATTTTTCTTAAAATGTACTAAAAAAATTTAAAAACCAAAAAAAAGACCATATTTCCATTTTTTAAAAAAAGTTGTTGCAAGTTGTCGGATACCTTAAAAGAAAATGTTCCTAATTGATGTTTAGAAATTGAATTATTCCTATGTGTATAGAGACTCGGTTACTGAAACTTCAGTTTATCTTTTATTTCTAAGAGTCTTTTCATGCTTTCTTTTGAATTCAAAGATATTAATATCTGATAGTGGAGACACATGGGGATGAAAATGGACAAATCACAGCCTGGAAATTTAAAATTAATGATGATAGGAGTAAATTAGCTTTGTGCTGCCTACTTGGAGAAAAAAAACTGAGAAAGTTTAGGGTAGGAAGAAAAAAAAGAGGGGACAAAAAACGAAATCGGAAAAAATTAGAGGAGAAAAAAAATTAGGAAGCTCCTAATTGAATACAAAAAAAAAAAAGTTTGACACTAGAGTAATCAAAGTGTAATTACAAAGAAATACCAAAATCCTTTCTAGAAATTATGATAAAAGCGTTACTGGGGAATTTGGAACGACTCTGGATGTTTTTGAATATTTTTTTATGCAGAAAAAAAATCATGTGTCTTTATTACATATTTTTTAATAAAAAATAATAGGCTTGCATGGTTTTTCAAAAATACATTTTTTTTTTTTTTTGCTTTTAATTAGTGATATATTTCTTGAAAATAAAAATAAGCCGTTCAAAGGGAAAAAAAACCCTGAACAAATATAAAGCTTAATGATATATTTTTTAGTCAAATTTGTATGTGAGGAAAAAAATGATATATTGTGAAGTTAATTTTCTGTCACTCTGTTTTTCTTTTTCAACAGACGATATTGTACATTTTTTTTATTCCTTGAGAATTAAAGCTAAAGTGAATAGTAGATTAAAGATATTTATAGCTTTTTTGTTTCTATTATTTTTTTAATATTGTAGAAAGACTTTTTTTTATTAAGGTATATTATCTTTTATTGAAAAAGAAATAAATATTTATTATGTATTTTTAAAAAATAAAAAAAAAATGGCTACTTTTTATTTCCTTTTCTTTTTTCTTCATATTTATATTCTAAATTTTCTTTTTGTGACTGTTCTTTTAACTTCGGTTCTCCCTTTTATTATTCTTTATTTATGCGATCAAAAGAAACTATACTAACAAGCTTATATTATTAAGTTCTTATTAAAGCTCATATTTTAGGAGCCACAGAAATAAAATTGATTGGAAATGTTCAATTTTTCTATTTTATTTAGGCATTTAAAGGGCTTTCAAATAACTATACATGTTCAATTCTATTCAAAATGGCCATAATATAATTAATCACTATTAAATTTTGCCTTATTAAGGAAGCATTTCTTTGTATTCTTCTAAAAAATATTTCATTTTGAATACTCAAAATATATTAGAAAAGATTGCTATTTGAAGCATGGAAAAAATTATATTCGAATGATATATTTTTTTTATTTATCTGAAAGAAGAAAAAATATTATTCGAATTAGGTTTATTTTTCATAAAGGCAAATGATAGAAAAGAGATTTGTAAGCAAAAATGAATGTAAATTATTAATTTTATTTAAAGAACATTGCTATGTTATCAGTTTTTATATTTGACTACGTACAAGGAATTATGGATGTTTTCGAGATATTATTAATCAACTCAGTGATACGTATTACATTAACAGGTATTTTTGTCTCGCTCTGACGTGGTGCGTCGGCTTCAGGTTATCCACGCGATAGTTTCATGGTCATTATTAACAGTTGTTGACATCGCTTTTACAGTGGGTAACGTACACACCGACTGCAAGGGATGGGTGGGGGGAGGACTGTAGGGGCCCAAAGCTTGAGCTGACCTAAGCACGTATTTGGGCCTGGGGCCAAACTAGTTTGCAGGGGGCCCAATATTCTCCATTACGCTATGCTGTTCTTTTACTTTTTTATTCCTGTAGCTATCGATCACTGTGTTCCGTTATAAAATTCATTATAATGTCGTATAAAAATTATTGGTTGTTGGGTTTTTGTTGGTTTTGTGTTTAATAATTTTTTTAAATTTGGTTTATTGACAATTTTTTTTATCATGTAAGCTAACATTATTTAGTATTTGATTTCAAATAGATTCAATATACAAAAGTAAATTGTCCTTTGGACGCAAAATCTGTAATCACATAAATCTGTATTGACAATAAATTGCAACATAACGTTGATTTTTCAGTCATGGAAAAATGTTACTTACTGAGAATATTGTTCGAGATTATAAATTTGCTTTAGTGATTTGCATAGACGTATAATGTGTCAAAATTTCTTAAGTTTAAAATTGTTTTA
Source organism: Trichonephila clavata (assembly GCA_019973975.1). Lineage (NCBI taxonomy): Eukaryota > Metazoa > Arthropoda > Arachnida > Araneae > Nephilidae > Trichonephila > Trichonephila clavata. The sequence goes on along the minus strand of BMAO01022410.1, from coordinate 18,571 downwards.
ATTTCTTGTGTTAAATTTTTTAAATTTTAATCTTAGGTTGTTTGAGAAATTAACAACAAAAAGAAAACAATTATAAAAACGTTCAATTTTGTCCGATTGTCATGTATTTCATGAGAATCTTATAAAACTCAGATATTATATAGATGTGGGACGGCTTTATCCACAATCTTTTCACTAACAGTCTTGGGGAATTTTGGTCCTTAAAAATTATTTTATTAGAAAGCTTCCTCCGAAGAAGAGAACGTGAATATGCAAATTAAGACTGCTATATATAGCCTAAGCTTTCAGGTTAGAGGGGAGAGATAGGATAGACTGCTAGCGGATTAATCAAATTGAATGAGAAGCGCGGAAATTAAGTAATGCAATTATCAATTACTAAAGATGACGATCTGTCACTTGAGATTGAATTTAGATTAGATAGCTAAGAAGTCAGAGCGATTGTATTATTAAAGTCTTCTCATGTCTCGCATACCTCGTTAATTGTCCTCATATTTATTAATTTGGTATATCTCCAAACATGGTTATTAAATTTTGTGTTGTTGTTGATATTGACAATAAATTGATATTAGTTTGAAATATGACTGTCTTCTCACCGACCTCCCCACACTGAGGGAAGAGAGAACGCTTTCTCACAGATGGATGATATAAAAATAAATATATAAAAATAATTAATATGTCAGATTTATTTAGCATTAAATATGATTTTAAAAGGATAATAATAATTGTTTGAATTACTGAATAATGTAATAATGAATATATACATGGTAAAAAAGTTGAAAATTTAATTAAATTTTAAGATATTATTAATAATTAAGATTTAATTAAATTAAAAGATAATTTTTTTATGGATTAATAAAGCTCTATAAAGGCAAATACGATTTTAAAATAATAACTTTTTTGAAATAATAAACTTTTCACAAACGTAACTTATTATTTAAAGCATAGAATTCTTCTCTCTCAATAAATATTAAACAAAGCATTTATCAAGATTAAAAGTGGATAAATTTGGGTTTCAACATTTTATTCGAACTATCGTTAAAAAGCTTTTTGATATCAGTTCTCCGTTATCAGATTTTATTTACTTCCACTTCTAAGTTATTTCTGATTGATAACAAAATCAAAGGCTCATTAGAATTTTACTACTAAAATCACCATTGTAACGGGTCTATTCGCGTACCTCTTACTAATCTTTTTGGGGAAAATCTATTACTTTAAATATTGTTCTATTGAAAACTTTCTCCCAAAGAAGAAGATGCTTTCTATGTAAATCAGGGTTTTTATTTAAGCATTAACTTTTAGGTTTGAAAGGGAGAGAGATTGGAGTTAGATGATAGAAGTTAGTGATTAACTTTAAGTAGATGAGAGCTAGACGAGATTGACGGTTCAGTTAATAAGAAATATGAATTAGAATAAATAGACTCAAATTGACCAGAAGTTGATTATCTGACATAGGAGTTACGATTATTTAGAACGTAAATTACAAACGTTCCAAAAGTAAGTGATTCTACTCATAATTAAATACTAAATCGACATAATTAAATCAAATCGGCTCAAATTGACAGAAGTCAATTATCTGATATAGGAGTTACGATTATTTAGAACGTAAATTACCAAACGTTCCAAAAGTAAGTGATTCTACTCATAATTAAATACTAAATCGACTCAAATTGAGCAGAAATCAATTATCTGATATAGAGTTACGATTATTTAGAACGTAAATTACCAACCGTTCCAAAAGTAAGTGATTATACTCATAATTAAATACTAAATCGACATAATTAAATCAAATCGACTCAAATTGACCAGAAGTCGATTATCTGACATAGGAGTTACGATTATTTAGAACGTAAATTACCAAACTTTCCAAAAGTAAGTGATTTTACTCATAATTAAATACTAAATATCTCGTCTTCTTCGATTTTGCTCCAATATTTTATTATAAGTGCATTTCTAACCTGGGTTTGTGAGACCTGTTAAAGGTAATTATATAATTAAATAATATTTGTTTTGATTTTGGCTGGTATTCATTCTAACTCCCAATCCTAATGGATGTCAGAGGATATCCTTTACATCATTCATGAAATTTTTTCAAATTAAATTAACTTTAAAATCCTCAAATGATGGAATTGTTCTAACAAAATTTATAATATTCCTTATTAAATTATAGATTCTTCCTTCGCTGAATAAGTAGGCTTTAATTATGCAATTTTTAAATGTTGCCAGATGAAATTAATTTTGTATCGGATTTAGTACATTTTACTTATAGCATTAAATTTTGTATACAAACTGCAACCAAATTTTCATAAGCTAAATATTCATTGTGCATCTTTTAACCCAATTATAATCAATCTTTAACAACTTAGGAACGATTTAATATTGAAAATAAGCTGGCTTTTTTGTATCGGGTTTTGGTGAGATTTAAGAGTTTGAATCATTTAATTTTGGTTTGGTAAAATCTAAATAATTAATCAGATTAAAGTTTAAAAAATAGAAAATATTTGTCACAAAAAATATTACTGCAAATGCTTCTGCATTTTATCTTTTCGAAAACAAGTTTCTTGTTAAAAACCCTTTTTTTTTCTGCGACTAAATTCATGGTAACCTCCAGGGCCATGCAGTTGAAGAAATATCTTTTAATTTAATTTGTTACTTTGAATATGGAAAAATACCTGATAATGAATCGATTAATTTGCTCATATTTGATGAGAGATATTTAAGGTTAAGTGTACCATAAAGCAGTGGCGTAAAGGAACTCCCCTGCAAAGTTGGGTTTGGTCCCCCAAGTTGGATTCTTCAAAGGGTAGGGACTTGGCGGCAGTAGACTTTGGGCCCCTAAAGCACTTGTCTCCCCTTCGCCCGAGATGCGGGGGTGTTCGTTACGCCACTACTATAAAGAAGATAATGAGGTATATATATGACCAAAAGTGTGTCATAAAGTAAAATTACAATGAATCTAGAAGTATAGATTTTGGAAAAACACTGTATTTTCAAAATGGCATTGTGAGTGATTTATAAAATCAACGATTTTCTGCAGTTGTAATAAATAATCTAAGTAATTATTATGAAAAGGAAATTTTATCAGAATTGTAATATGAATGAAATATTCAACTTGCTTATAATAATTGAATTAAATATTAAATACACGATAAAATCTCCTTAATTTGCTTCATAAAGCGTCAATTATTTTAACATACTTTATCGAGAAAGCTAGAAGCTTAAAAAAAAAAGAACAAAGCTTTTATTTTCAGAATAAATGGAAAACAGAATTTATTATTTTGAAATCTATTTGTTACTAAAAAAAATTGGTACTATTTTCTAAATTTGAAATCTTTTTATTTCTTTTTGCTTCCTATAAGTGAAATAAAACAAATGAGAGATAAAACATATGCTTTATATGTGATTATTTGCGAAATATTTAACAAAAAACTTTCAATTTCCTTAAGTTTTTTAAGAATGTAAAATAATTTTGTTATTTAGTACACATTCAGTTCTATTTAATTCTGTTATTCTTTGAGCTTTACTTAATAAGGTATGAAAAACATATTGCCCCGTAGAGGCTTTTTGTGAACATCACAGTAAAGAAATAAATGTAAAATGAACATATCGTGCTAAGTATTTGGTTCTTATTTAAATAAAAAAACTGTTCATTTTGTCTTCTAACTCTAGTTTTTCCAACAACAATTTAAACAGAATATTCTCTGAATGGGCAATTTATTGTCTAAATGTCGTAGGGTTCACTGGAACAGGATAAAAAGCACCACCTTTCCTCAAAATAGGAATGAAAGAAGAGCATAAAAAGATTCGAGCAATCTGCGCCATTAAAAAAATGAATAACTATAGGAACATTATTTTTTCCTCTGTGGCAGACATTTATTTCTAACCGTAATGATTCGAAACAGTTTTGATGAAAGAAATAGTCTGTAAATTACAGCGAGACCTATAAAATGTTAAAAACATTTTGTAAGGTTCTCTGAAAAAATATTTTCTTTTGAGGCCTTCCACTTAAAATTGTTCATTTAAAGTCTGTTTAACTAGAATAAAGCATCTTATAGTGAAACGCAGCTGTTACATTTTTGCCTTTCAAGAAAATCTGAAATTACCACAAAAGATATATTTTACTCTAGGGTCTTTTTAAAAGAATTTCTAATTTGTAGTTTCCATGCCTTAATGAGTAACGCTTACATTTTATAACTTTCAGCCCTTTGTTGTATTTACTTTGTACATTAATTTTTTTGAAGAACATTTTAAAAGTTTGCTTGTTACTTTTTAGAATGAATAAAATTAAAATTTTATGTTCGTTAAGAGGGGAAAAAAGGAGTTGAAAGAAATTTCGCATTTTTGTGTCCGTAATTTTGATAATGAAATTTTCTTACTCGCTTTAAATTTTAACGAAATTCTTTTAATTCTAATTAAGTGAAAATTAATTATAGACTTAAACTATTTAATGAATTCGTAATTTTTTAAAAACAAATAGCTATTTATTAAAGAAGTAAATGACAAAATTAAATTGACTATTAAATATTTTCCGAAGTTAATTTAAAATAGTCAGTGAGTGAGAGAGAGATTTTATATTTAGCATTATGTTCAAAATACTGAATAATTTTTTTAGAATTTAACTCTGATATTGATATGGCTATTTTTGTTAATTTTTCTTGAATTCCTATTTTTAACATTAGTAAAATGTATATCATTAGAGTAGTTATTTTTACAAATGATTGAAACTACAAGGGTCAGTCGGAAAATAAGTTTCCCCTGTCGACTGTGGTCAGAATTGTGCATGAAAGTCAAAACATAGAATGTGACGTTAAAGATAAGACACAACTTTATTTTTCCACATAAGTACCTAGGCATTGAGGCATTTGTCATACAGCTTGATTAGCTTCAAAAAGTCCTCCAGGAAAAATTCAGGGCTTTGAATACGGAAGAAGCTTTGAACGGCTTTTTTACTTCAGCGTTACTTCAAAAGCGCCTTCTGGCGAGATTCTTCTTCAAAGCCAGAAACAGATGAAAGTCACTTGGTGCGAGATCAGGATTGTATGGTGGATGGTGTAGGCACTCCCAAAGAAGAGTTGCAATAAGGTTTTGTGTTGCCGTCGCGAGTGTGGTCTCGCATTGTCATCCACAGAACACCAGATCTGAGAATGCCAGCCCACTTTTTCCGAAACCATCTGCTTGATCGTTCTTGATCACTATCTTGCGCGTTCACCTGCTGTTTCGTCGTTCGCCCATAGCCGTTAAGCGTTTCTTCCGTTTTCAAAACCCTGAATTTTTCCTGGAGGATTTTTGAAGCATATCAAGCTGTATGACAAATGTGTCAAAGTAATTGATACTTAGGTGGAAAAATAAAGTTATTCTTATTTTTAATGTCTCATTCTGTGTTTTGACTTTCATACACAACTCTGACCACATTCGACAGGGGAAACTTATTTTCCGACTCACCCTCGTACATACGAAAAAATACACTTAGAAATATTTTTTTGAAATAAACTGAATTCAAAATAATTGAAATAAATCAAATTCACATAAATTCAAATAAATAGAATTCAAATCCAGTGAATTGAATACAATTTACTCAATCAAAATAAGCAGATTTTAATCCTTAAATGCGAAATTGAAAGCATTTATTATCTAATCTATAGATGAAACAGAATTCAATAGAAATCTAAATACAACAAAAAAAGGGAGCATTGTGGAAGTTAAACCCTGAGAGTAGAATTTTATAAAATTCTTACATTTTATATCTTTATAAAGGTTTAATACCTATTCCAATTCGTTGAAAAAGCATGTAATCATACAGAAATTCAATGGAGAAAAAGTAATACTTTATCATATTAAATTCCAAGTGAAAGAAGGAAACATAATCTTACAGAAATCAAGTTCAATAAATGGAATGTTATAGAAGTTCAGTTCAAGAAAAGGAATGGAATTCAATAATAAAAAAAAAATCGTTTTTCAAAGAAGTGATTAGAAATTTAATCAAGAAGTAGGACTAAAATGTCAAATTTAAGATGAAGAATAAAATTTCGTTGACGTGAAAAGGATAAGATATTAATGCAAGTAAATTCCAGACAAAATTAAATGGGATTTATTTAAGCTCATACCTAGAAATAACAAAATAATTTAAATTAGACAAAATAATTTTTAAGTCTTCATAGTACCTCCGCCTCCAATTTTTTAAAAAAATTACTACTTTTTGAAACAGTAATGTTGTTGTTGCTTATTCTCGAAAGATCTGACGTACTTCAGATCAGCTCCATATAGTTGTTGACAACGAAAAATATCTAATAATAAAGGGATCGGATGTTAAGACCCCTTAGAAAGTCCTATGCAACCCAGAATGTGATCTGGTGAAGCTGGAATGTTCTACAAGTGGGGTGGATTTTTCTACCACTATCAAAGAAAAGACATTTCAGGTGGTCACTTGCTAGTCTAGCCACAGCAGTCTGGGAGTCACGGTCACATTTGATTTCAGTCAGATTTCAGCAGAGAGCCAGGGGATGTTCCTGAGCACCATTGGCGCGTGGGTGGAATACGCCACATTAAATTGAGTTTAGAGCCACATTAGATTTAGTAAGCCCTCATTTTTATGTATTGAAATATTTATTTCTGAAATATTTTAAGCCTTTACTTGTATAAAATACTCTTTCTTTTTAAAACAATTTTAGCTATTTCAAGCAATTTATGCAAATGTTATACGATAAGTAAGGGCAGCATAGATAAATAACTTATTTTAATGAAATTATAAGTAAAATGAAATTATAAGTAATATAAGTAAATGTTATTCTTTCAATATAATTACTGGCAAAGTTTAGTACCCTTATGTCACAATGTCGAAAAACCGTAGGATGCTGTTTACCAAATGTTGATTGCTGTTGATAGCCACGGAGCACCCAACTATCACAGCAGAGACACCACGTCAGAAAATTCGTTGCCTCGAAGGGGTTCTTACCAGGGGCGTAACGTACACCCCAGAAACCCTCGCATTGTGGGGGGGGGCAGATGTTCTAGGGGAGCCCAAAGCTTGACTGATGTCATGTACGTATTTGGGATTGGAACCCAAACCTGATTTTGCAGGAGGAATTTAGTATTCTTCGTTAAGCCACTGGTTCTTTCAACTGATAAAACAGGTCGCAGTCATGTGGACTCATATCGGATGAGTACACAGGATATTCCAAAATCTTCGAATTCTACCCTTGCAATATATTGGTAGAATTGCCAATATCCTGCGTGTTGCCATGCTACACTTTTGACTCATAATAAATAAGGACGTTTCCATCATATAGCCAGACACAGATGGGGCTGTAAAAATAGTCAACTGTAGTCTGTGTTGACAGTTTTTCTTTGAGTAGAGTATACATAAGAATAACACATTCACCAACCAATGCCACAATCACCATAACCTTCAGACTCGAACTTTTTATGTACATGGGTAACGCTGTACATTCTATTGATGGTTTAATTCAGGCTCTGCCCAAGTTTAATTCTCATAAATTGTGGCAATACGCTGCAGAAATGCGTCTCCGTCATTGCAGTATTTGTCGAAATGTATACACCGGGGAGTGATTATCTGTGCCATTTGTCTGCGTTGATAAGTTGAAGAGGAACCCACCTGGAAGAAAATTTTACCATGTTAAGACATTTCTTCAGAATGTTCCATAACATTTGAGGACCGATACGAACTTCTAGGCATAATTTTCGGGTAGTTCATCGATGGAAGACCATTAACTGATTAACAACTAAACGATCTAAATTAAAACAAGTAATATAAAGAAACTTTTTTAATTCAATTCCTACTTAGGTGAACAAAGAAAAAATTTATTTTAGTTACTTTTGAAAATAGTTACAATTAAAATAAATATGTAAAAACATATGACAGAATCACAATATTAAATGACAAAATAGAAACTGATTTTCCTTGCAATTTTCCATTTTCCTTTTTATATAGGGTGCTGGACTATTATTTTTATTTGTTACTATTCATTAACTAAATTTAATTGTTCCAATAAAGTAATAGGATAGTAAAAAGAAATCAAATTCCCAAAAACTAGGCCATCCCAGTTGAGATGCGAACCGACGACCGTTGAATTAGATATCCAACGCGTTATCCATTGGGTTACAGGGCACAACGAATGATTTTCCTTTCTATGTATGCGGTTGGGCTATTATTTTTGTTTGTTACTATTTATTCATTTATTAATTTCTTAATGAAAAAACTGTATTAACATAAAGTCTCATTCACTACAAGTTTTAAAAAGGTATATTTTAAAAATGTATTGGATGAATGAAAAGTATTTTATATTAACGATTGAAAATTTGAACAAGATATATATATATATATATATATATATATATATATGAATAAATATATATAGGAAGAGTGTGAACTAATAGTAGAAATTGAAAAACGGACTAAAAGCTGTATATGGAGTAGGCCTTATTTTAAATATGAACAATCTATAATGTGCGTAAATTTCATGAAAACATACTAAAAGTAAAGGGTTTGCAATTTTACAGTTTATTCAGAGGAAATTTGATGTTTAAATATTATTACAAAAAAGTAAATCTCTATTTTGGTCAGATTTTTGTGGTAATCTCTGTTGATGACTCCATCAAAAAATCTATTGATGTCTTGGTAGTGAAAAGATTTTATCTACTATAGAATTTAATCTGCAAAAAAAAGGAAGAAAAGATTGTAGGAAGTTGAAAAGAAACGAAAAATTTTCCACAGTAATCCCTCCATTTGAAATATATTTTTCTGGCCTTTTATATCATTTTATAGTATAGTTCTAGAAAAATCAGTCTTGGTTTCATGCCGATGATGTGATCTGCACTGAAAGATAAGGGAACTTTAATGGGAAAAATAGAAAGGTAAGAAAAGAAAAATTATATATAGACTTTTTTCTCTTAATCTAATTTCATGATGTCTATATTGGGATAAATCTATCGTGGTTTTTGATCGTGGTCATCTTCTGGTATGATAAGATGCTTACAAGTCCTGGCATCTGTCTGTTTGTAGAAAATAATATCATTAGTCTTTGTCGATAGTAATAGTAGTTTAACATTGAATATAAGATAATTTAATAAATTTCGGCTCTCAACTACGTTCTTAAAAAGTAAGCATACTCTTCGTAACAGCCTGGTATAAAACATCTTAAGGAATAAATTTATTTATTAATTAGGAAATATATTTTAGCCAGAACTTTAATTTTTTCGTTATTTTATCTCAAGTCTTACAAAACTTAATCACAATTATGTTGCTCTCAAATGCATATTAATACATGCATGTTACATATTAGTATATGCATTATACATATGAAGTGAATAATGAAGTATTAAGTTAAGAGTTTCTTTTAACTTCACAGTTCTATTAGTAGATAAATAAAACTGTCCAGAGGTTTTTCTGTACTTTATTTATTTTGATTAATAATACTTTGAGGCACGTGAAAAATTATGTTAAAAGATAGTTTAATACAAATTTTGAAATGTAGCATAAGCTAATTGCTCAACTCCTACGATAATTTGCAATGCATTTTATGTATAATGCTTTAAAGAGAACGGTATGAACCAAATCGCTAATGTAAATAATCCAAGAAATAAGAGAGACGAGAATTTATGTAAATTTGACTATCTTCAAACTGTCACTTTTTTTTTTTTTTGCAAAAAAATTATAGTTGATTATTTTAACCACAAACTTTTAAAAATGTAGATCTTTTATGTATACTTAGTTTTCTGCTAACATAATTCTTTTTACATTTTAATATCCAGTAATATTATCCTCTGTAAATAATGTGCTACACTAGATAGAACAAAGTAAAATAAGAACGATGAAAGGAACAAAAAATGTGTCATTTTGATGGATTTAGTGCACTTAGGTACACAGTTTTGGTTTTTTGCCCTTTATTTATTTAACTCTTTGGCAATTCAAAGTTTTGTGATTTGCGGCTTTTATTGCTGAATTTAAATAACCTAATCACATCAAGAAAAAAGACAATTACGTAATTATATCGCGAATTATTCAGCTCGCATTTATAAATCTCTCTAGAACAAAGCGTTGCTAGGACACCAGCAACAGGTGTGGCACGCTTCGTTGACAGGTACTCCCAAGGGTCTTGAAAGCTTATTTTATCTGATGCACCGTGAATTAGTTAAACGAAGAGCTATTGATATGTAGTACCTGATGACAGTTTTATGGTATAATTCTGCTTTAGATAAAATCATAAGGTTGTGTCTCCTGTTAGAGTGGTATTGGATTGTGTGGATTTCACGTAGAAAATTTTCTTTCGTAGATTTATGTGCGTCGTTTGAGGATATTGGTTTGATTGCTCGTTTATTAATTTCGAAGAAAGAACAATTAGGGATCGATTGATAACTCAATTATTACAAATTCGGTAATTTTGAGCTGTCGTTAAAAGCAACGAGGACTACTAGTTTTAATTTGTACCTCATTCTTTTTATATCCACACGATGTAATTCTGGGAGCTTGGAGCCTTGTGAAATTTAACATCAATCTACCCATGCTATACAAAGTTCTTTTACTGATGATCCGCCACTGATTATCTGTGGTCAATTTGTTGTTGAATAAATTATAGTTTAAAAAAACTAAAAATCATGCATTTATACTTCATCGAACAAAAAACTAAAAAATTATTCTTAATATAAGAATAAAATGATTAACGAGAAAATTACTGGCATTGTGGTAGAAGCGGGGGGTGCTTTGTATTACATTTTTACACTAAATCTACGTTTCGGAGAACAGAACTAGTAAGAAATTATAACAACTGATATCGAGTACCTTACGCTTTTACCACAATGTTTGTGATTCTAGGTTAATTAGGAGAAGTTTTACAACTAAATATAATTAGCTATTCAGCTGGTGTCATTTCGACACCTGTGCAATTTATCACCATAAATAGTTGTCGTTCATCATTACCATTAGTAAAACAAACTTCCCAAAGTACTATTGCTCATTTATTTGACCTTGAATACAATGTTATTGGGTTAACAGCGGAAACGAATCTATTTTTCTAAAATTGTTATGTCTAAGTGTTTCCTTATGTAGCAATTGGTTATCTGCTCATCAAAAAAATTTCCTTCCATTTTCGAACCTTGTGCAGTGCAGGTACCCTGAAACGATGGCTCGAAGAAAAGGTTTAAGCTCTGATGCGAAATTGCTAATTTATTGCGAGAGATTTCTGTGAATGATTTGAATGGTGGTGAGCTGTCTTGCTCTAATTTAGATTCCGATGAAGACATAAGATTAAGTGAAAATGGGTGCGAAGAATATGAAGAAAGTGCAGATGAAATTGATAACACTCCAGTAAATCTTGATATATACACTTGCCTCCGAAAGTCTGCGTACAGGCAATCATCTTATGTGTTTATGATATAATTACTATTAAAAACTCGCTTTAGAAAATCAACATAGCTGTCGGGGGACTCTTAAAAATTTCCTTTTTCAAACAACTGTTGTGACATATAACCTCCCCTAATATTATCATCCCTCGTCTACCGTTACTTGTTTCTGGACATGTAGGCGGATTAACGAATTCAAGAGACATCATTACAAATCACTATATTTATTGATACCTCTTAATTAAGGCAAGTTATACACACACGATTCAAATTTAAGAACAATAAACACAGTGGAGTATGAGAGGGGTTACTATTAGCGGAACTACGGAATCAGAACTGAATCCACGAAAGATCAGCACGTACAATTACAGCTAACACACATACACGTATTTAAAATTTCTAAGTCACTAACCTGATACTTATACTTAGGCAGGTCCATCGTGGTGAAGGATGTATTCCGGGCTGGATCGGCTAATGGCTAGGATCCGCACTCAACATTCCAATTTCAATCTTTAACTCTTCAGCTTAGCTCGTCGCGTCACTACTCATTAAATCAGTCAACAACTGCGTGTTGATTTATCGATGTTTTAATTCACTTTACTTCAAAAATCTAACTCTTCACTTTACTTCTCTTTCACCTCGTTAACTCGCGAAACCCGAACTTATATAATATCTCTCATTTGCATAAATCACGCTTTGGCTCCCGGTGGAGATTGGTTGAAATAAATAAAACTTGAAAGAATAATTGAGAAGATTAGTGAAGACCGTACAGATCCGTCACACAACAACGACAAATTTCACCTTAACAAGAAAAAACAAGAATGACCACTAAATAATCACCAACCATCCGTGCCAAAAGTCTGCGTACACTTACAAAATAGAGCTTTTAAAGACCTTTCATTGTAAAATAATTGCACTAAATCATGCGTTTAAGTAATTATAAGTTTATTTTACAATTTATTTAGGATTTGAGTTTTGAAAACTTTTGTGGCTTCATTGCAGGAAACAGAATAGAGATCGATATATTATTGAAAGAAAAATCATCGGATATCTTCAAAAAAGAGGAAAATTTTAAACGAAATTGCTCAAACTGTTAATAGGAGACATTCAATGATTCAAAAAGTGTTCATAAACTACAAATCAACTAGAATTTTAACGTCCACTCCAAGATCCGCCCGCCCATCTGCAGGGTCACCTTGAGAATCTTGCTTTGTAATACGCTCTATAAAAATAAATCCAAGACTATAAGCTTCACAAACAGCTAAAAGTGTGACTGAGATCTTGCAAAAAATGTGAATTTAATCACAATTAGAAGGGAAGGGAAAAAGATGATTATCGTGGCCGAGTTGCAATGAAGAAACCATTCATCTATAGAGTGAAAAGAGCTGAAGGAATGACCTTTTTGCCAAAAAACATCTAAATAGGACACATAATTATTCGAAAAATGTAATATATTCAACTTTTTATGTTTTATTTTGTAATTTGGCCTCAAGAAGAACAAAAATATGCCTGCAAAAATTCCTGGACAGATCTTAAGAAAGAGAATCCTTTTTCGACTATCAAACATGGAGGAGGAGGCATAATGTTTAGGAGTGCATTGGAAGCCTTTCGGCTAGTAATCTGGAATTTATTGAATAAACAATGTACAAAATTGATTACTTTAACTTATTGAAGTAAAATATCAGAAAAAGTACCGAGAAACTTGCGGTGGGAGATGATTTTTACTTTCAGTGGCACAAAGGTACCGAGCAAATGGCTCCCATTGTGAAGCCGTGGCTGTTCTGATATGTCCCAAACCAATCCCGTAGGCCATCCTAGTACCTAGACCTAAGCACAATACAGCTTTTGTGGGATTTTCTCGAGTGAATAATTAGGGAAAACGTTATAACTTCCAAGGAAATACTCAGATCTATCATAGTAGAAGAATTGAACAAATATCCACAGATGAAACAACTAAGCTAGTTAAATCCCTGCCAAATATGATGAGAGAGTTATAGAAAGAACGAAATAGCTTAAAAAATATTAACTTTTAGTTATAATCCATTATTGTAAAGGTTTTTTCCAGTGTACGCAGACTTTTGACGCACACGATTTGTGTCGTTCTGAAGTTATAAATATTTGTATTATTTTATGTAATATTCAGGTGATTGTTGCTTATACTATTTGAAATAATGATGTTAGATGAATCAATAATAAATAGTATTGATTCAGAAAAACTTCATTTAATTCGCGATTTTTACATGAATATGAAAGATGACCGCCTGTACGCAGACTTTCGGAGGCTTTGAAGACCTAGGCTTGGAATGGCACAGAATGGTATATTGCTTGGAATGGCACAGAATGGATACCGCGTAATAGCAATGTTCCTGGCAGATTTGAGACTCAAAATGTTTTGTGACAAGACAGTGGTCCAACAAGCTTCGCGAAACATAACGTCAGCGTCAGTTTTTTATGATATAAAGGGTCATAAAATAAGTTAATTACTTGAAAAAATATTAAGAATTCTTAAAACTAAACCCTAATGAGCAGTAGTCCTGTAATTGTTTAGTTTTTACAATTATTTTTTATATATTTTATATCACGGTGTCGAAACGACACCTACTGTCGTTTAAGGGTAATCAAAATCCCGGACGTTCTAGTGTTAAATATCCAATTCATGTTGAATTTTGAATATCGACATTTTTCAACGAAGTTATTTTTTGTAAAAAAATCCGTCATACGTGCTTAGAAGTTAATTAAATCTATATTAAAATGATTAAAAACAGATTACTAGAGTAATGAATGTATTGCGCGACCTAATTTCATAGTTCGCTATTTTGTAAATTCGTATTTTTGTAAGTTATAAAATATTTGCATCTGTTTTTTCAAGCACTGATCCCTACAATATATTCAAAATAAATAAATAAACAAATAAACAAAATATATAAATCATAACATGCTTGAACAAGCGTATTGATTTATAGAAAGAAGCAATCCATCTCCAGTTTTTACTATTGTTTTGATATCACATTTTGGTTATAGTTGTTGAAATCAATACCAGCATATATTCTTGCGATTCTGGCAGGATAAGAAAAAATACATCTTGCATGGCCCTTTTTTATTGAAAATAAAAAAAGAAAGCTGTTTCGGTACATTTACCTTTATCTTTCAGTACCATTTTGGATGCGGAATTTCCATGCCATTGCAGTTCCTCTTTTTTCATTTTTTCTTACCCTTATAAATGTTACGATGGAACCTGCATTTTTCTTTCGATATTGGATTATAGATGGATAGAGTGATGCAATAATGATGACCTTCTATCCTTCCTTTTTATGAAATGGCTCCACTATCCAGAAAAATATCACGACAAGTGCGAGTCTTGAACCTGGCATTGCCATTTGCTGTTGTTGGGCCTTGAGACACCCTCCCCCCCCCAAAAAAAAATAAAAAATAATAAAACTGTTGCAGTGCATACGTAAAAAGCAAATATTTTGTTCCGTTTTCAACCCTTGATTACTTTTTCTTTAGTTAGGAATTTAGATTTATATCAATTTTTTTAAAAAGTAAAGGTCAAAAGTGAAAAATACAATTTTTTAAAATGTATTATTTCGACTTGTTGCCAAATGAAAAATTTTAAGATTTACTGATAACCTTTCCAATACTCTAGACTCTGTTTATATATTTTATACAATTTCTTTGTTTCAACATAACATGCGGGTGAAAAAAAGAATTTCTAGAGTTTGTTTTTCGAAGTCTGACTGAGAGAAATAGGGTTTCCCGCATCTGCAGAGTTAGTGAAATACTAAATATTTTCTTCACTTCACGTTGAAAAGTACCTATAATATATAAATGTATATGTATAACGTATATATTTTTTGTATGTATACATGTGTGTGTGTAATAATTCACATTAATTTTTTTATCTTAAAAACTAAATTAAATTAAGATTAAGTTAAGAGTTTTTAAAGTCGGCTTTATTGCTTCCATAAAAATATCTATCAAATTCCAATTTTCCTTTAATTTGTATTGGTTCTGTTCCTCAAGGATTTACGCGTAAATAATTTACAGCTTGCCCACCTAACGAGATATAATCGTAACTTTAACCCTGCAGAATTATGTATTCATCGTTTTTTTAAATATTTCTACGTTACTTATATTTCTTACGTCAATATGTATTCTTAAGGTCTGTTGCTGCTTATAAACGCTTTTCTGTTCTTTGTTGCACCGTTTCCTAAGGAGAAAAAAATTGGAGTATCATCTTCATTCCGTTCTTTTAATACACATTTGGAATTCTATAGTTCTCGTTACTGGGTCACTGAATTATATATATATATATACAAAAAAAATAGTTAAATACCTAAGGTAACTATAGTCATGATAGAATAGATTTAGCCACAGAAATAGAAATACTATAGCAAACTCCTAGCCTTAGAAACCAGGAATGCGGGTTTAAGCAATGTTTTTCGGCTAGCCAGCCTTCACCTGAATTTGCCAATACTCTGGGCCATAGGGAAAGCAAGAAATTTTCTAGAGAAGTTTAACTATCATTATAGATAAAACCATAATCTATTAATGTAAAACGATAATATTATAGCCTATAATAATTACTAAAATATTTAAATCAAAGTTAAACTATTAGATTAAGACTTACCACGTGACTCATATTCCCCGGCTATGGACAATAACAGTATCGCATAAAATTATTAAGTTTTGATAAAATAGCATTAATACTATATATACACATTTAAAAACTCTATATTTTATTTTAAAATTTATAGAAAATAAAAGTACTACGCAGACATATACAATTAATTTTTATGAAAATATAATATATTGTTAATTACGTAGCTTGAGGTGCCATCTATCCATTAACTGTACAACTAATAACATATTTTTATTTAACTGTTAGGTAACTTTTTATAAATTTTGGAGGGTATCCGTGTTCCATACAATGTTTAATAAAGTTATTAAGATTTAAATATATATTAAATTTATCACTAACTAATACGTTATTACGATAAATATAATTGAAAATAATATTTCTATAAATTGATATAGAATGTTGGAATCCAGTAAGGCACTTTAAGAATGTTAAAATTAAAATCATCTCTTTTATCATAAATATTGCTATGTAATTTATAGTCCTTAATACACAATGATACATCCAAGTAATTAGTTTTAACTGGATTACTATTAATTTTAATTAGCTTTAAATATTCCGGATAAAAATTAATAATGGGTTAAAATTATTATTTTTACCAAAATAATTAGGTCATCTATGTATCTAAATATGTAATAATCATTATTAATAATATAATTATTTTCGTAAAAGTGTAAATATAAATTAGCCAAACTATGCTAGCAGGGCACCTTGAGGCAAACCTTTGGTTTGTTGTACAAGAACCATTAAAATTAATGTAGTTTTCTTTAAGACTAAATTTATTAGAGTTCTAAATTTTTGTAAATTAATATAAGGTTATAATTTCTATGATTATCTAAAATTACCCAATTATATCATTGATATAATGGAATTAAAAAGATCTTCAAAGTCATAACTATAACTGAATAAATATTTTATTTTTTAAAAAAATCTATAATTTCTTTACTATTTTTAATTATAGCTTTATTCATTGCTTATTGATGAATTCTTGTATAATATTATGCAGCATTTACCTGCAGCAGTGATATAAGTTTTAAAACCATTGTTACTGTTCTAAATTTAACAGGATTTTTATGAAATTTAGGTGTTAAAAATATATATGGAAACTTAATCTTATGAATGGAAACACCCAATTTTCTATATATAGCAGTAATTCGATTAGTAATTTCTTTATCTGACAAGTCCAATCTTTAAAGATTCATTGTTTAAAAAGTGTTCATAATCATATTATTATAAAAATATTTACAAATTATAGCATAATTACCAGGCACTTTTCTATGTAAACAATGATAAAATTCTTTTGTAAATCATAAATTCTGTTTTACATCTTTATAAGTAAGTACTGATTTAGAAAGATAGTTAAAATTTCATCAGGTCTTTAAAATATTGTACTTAAATTCATCAAATGCCTCTAAAGGCAAACCATATTTAACTCAGATTTATTAATAAATTATTTATATCATTATTAATTGTTTTTAACGGATATTATGTTGTTAGAAATTGTTAATCTAAACTAGTGCCTTTACTCATGATATCTTTTAAAATTCTGTCCTTGATTATATTTAAATTGCCTGTTACTACATGTTTGTGATAGCTATCAATAAATTCATGATAGTTCTTATATTTACAGTCATCTATGTCAAGAGAAGGTGAGCTATTATTGTAATTAAAGATAATTCTGCCCATCGTTTTATTATATTTAAATGCTTTTTTAACAATTGCATTCCTAACAGGAAAAAGTGACAAATGTCTATTAATTACACTAGAAAAATTAACTTTATCAAATGTATTATTATGAATAATAAAATACAGTATTTTGCAGTAGATTTATTAAATTATATTATTTATATTGAATTTATTAACTAAAAAATTATAATGTCTTTAATGATGTGAACTGCATGACACACCATAAAGCACTCATATTTAAGATTTCATCCAACAATACAATTCCTTTATTAAGACCAAACATGAAGTTTGATCTGCTTGATATTAAAATTTATTTCAATCATCATCTATAATAACTTTAACATTATCAATTAAAGATTTCTTATCTCAGTTTTTCTTTTAGTTCTTTTGCTTCTGGAGTTTCTTTAAAATTCTTATCGAATTGGAGCAGTATAAAAAAAATTCTTTGTTATTACTCTGTAATATAATTTGGAGTGTGTTTTAGCAAAGTATGAAACATTAAGACCATTTGGATATATTGTATTAAAACTTCTGATAAAGTGATTTTCCCACCATAATCTGTGTTAGTATTTTTGGTACAATTTTAATAATTGACAATTCAACATTTTTAAATTCATGCTTTTGAAAGTGTCTCAGCTCAATTTTATTAGAATTGTTGGTATAACTGAAGTTTTTAACATCATGTCTATGTTGATTAATCTAATGTTAATATTTGAGGTCAGTCCAATATATTACTACAGATTTACAATTTAAAAGGTGAATACAATTAAAAAGTTTTACATAGGTAAATTTAGATTCACAATCATATTGACATTGCTACATAGTGCAAGTCTTACATCTACTATCTTTACATTTATTGAATCTCAACTTAAGGCTATTATTAGATATATTGTT
>BMAO01022409.1:0-17489 GCA_019973975.1 Trichonephila clavata | reverse complement strand
GCGACTTTGCTGCGCCAAGTGAGTCTGACGACTTTGCTGCGCCGAGTGGGTTCGACGACTTTGCTGCGCCAAGTGAGTCTGGCGACTTTGCGGCGCCAAGTGAGTTTTGACGACTTTGCTTGCTATTCTTGCAGGTAGATGGCGCCATGACACATCAGAAGATTTTGCGTTTTTCTTTTCAGCCGAGGTCATCAATATTGGAGGTTTGAACTCGGTACCTTCCGATTCGTAAGCGCGTAACTTACCGCTAGACAAAAGTGATCACTCCTGTCCGGAGGCTGTTACTGGCTTATTTAGATTCCGCCACAATTTAATATCCCCTGTCTGTAATCAATTGAATCAATTTTTTCTTCATTGAAAATGTTACAGATGCTCAAATATAAATGTTGAGAGTAAATAATTTTGGAAAAATAAAAAGTTTCATTGATCGTTAGATAGCAAAGAAATTTACACATGATGTTTGATAAATTGTGTCAAAATTTCACTATTAACAGACTGTTTAGAGTGATTATTCAGTAAAAATGTTCTGCGAAATTCTCATTATTCTCCTTCATTCCACTAGCTGGGGTGTCGAGTACTGGTGCAACTGAAGACCCGTCGTGTAGAAGGGCTGAAGCATGTTAAATCTGTCAAGGTTCAAAGTCCACAAGATGGCGTGGTGGGGATGTTTGGATAGTAATTATCAGCTGAAGTGTCGACCTAGTCACTGGAACACGGTTCAAAAATTACGAGACTCGTTGCCAATATTTCTCTTGTTGCTTCAAAGTGTGACGTTTATAAATCAATCAAACAATATATCCTTCATTCTCTTCAATACCAAATGACAAGGGTTCAATTCTACATTATACTCTCTAAGTTTCAATATTAGTATTGAGTTTCTATAAAAATTTTCAATTCAAAATCATCAGGGGTAATTTAAATATGCATGAATGCACAACAACAACAAAAAATTACTTAAACAATTATAAATACTGTTGGAATTAAATTATACGACATATATATGTACGAATATATTTAGAATTTCCCTTTTTGCATTGAGTGATGATTGCAGAAAGTTTAAGGAATGTAACATTTTGTATCATTTATTTTCCAAATGATACGCTCAGGTTTCTCTACTTTAAGTAAAGATGAACAATAATGAAACATGGGTTCATTTAAAAAGAAAACTCTTCCATTTTTGTTTTGTTAAGTGGAGTTATAACGGGGAAAACTATTAAAGCAATAATAAAATACGTACATGCTTTGTATATTTTGAAGGGATCTCAGAATATTTAACTTTTATCTTATTTTCCATAAGACCTTACGGAAGATTTTATTCATAACAGCTTAGAAATAAAATGGTCAAGTCAAGAAATTGAAGATGCATTTTTTTAATTGACAATCCACCATACTGTATGCAATTACTTCTCTCAAAATCTTTGAATTAAAAAAATACGTTAAAACGATTTTTTCTTCTGTTATGTTTTCAAATACATTTTGTTGTATTGAAATTTATATGCATATAAACTCTTTCCTTTGATTGATGTCAAGTTGTCTTTACGCATAATGCATTTTTATGCTTTTGGTATTATTAAAATGCAACCTTTGATAATAAAGTAAAGAAACAGAGTTAAATGCCCTATTGTCAACGTTTTTTAGTTTGTAATTTTTCCCAAAATAAAAATAATAAATAATTTTAATGTAAGATGTCTTTAGGAACCGTACCTTTGTTCCCGAATTTTAAATTCCCAGTTAATATTCTTAGTGAATTAACACACCTTTCAGCTAAAATGAACTGGAGATGCATGTTGTAAAATATACAGGAAAATAAGTTTATATAAGAAAGGAATAGGTTAATTTAGTAAATGAATTAACAGTGATTATAATTATGAAATACGCAGAAATTTAAAATTTAAATTTAAGAAAACTAACTGAAGCTACAATTAACGTCATTATATTGTCCCATATTCTTAGAGGATAGTTATTGTACTCAGAAATCCCTAGTTTAAAAAATAAAGGGATTTAACAAAATTTATTTTTTAAGGTAAACAATAACAATAATTAAATCAAGTCATCTTAAGTTTTTTAAATTTTTAAAAATTTTCATACTTTAGAAGTGTAAAAAAATATATTTCAGGAACAAGAACAATCTGCAAATCAAATGACAGAAGAAGAAAAACCAAACGTTATTTTTGGAATTTAAGATTTAATTTCTTAAAGAAAAAAAAAACAATATCGTGCAAATTGTGTAATGAGATTCAAGAAAAATTAATTTTCTTTTTCTTAATGGAATAAAAAATTTCAATAAAGATATAAAATTTAAAAAAAAAACAATCTTTCGACATAAAAATATAAAATCTAAACAAAAGATCTGCATTCCTTGAAAATCCTTATTCATTTCATTCAAAAAAATAATCACTTAAAATAATTTTTTATCACACCAGAGCACCTTTCCCTTTTAAGCATTTTAAATTTTATCGAACTTTTGTAATTTTCTAAGAGTAGAATTAAAAAAAAATATTTGTGTAAGAATAACGATAACTTTTTTTTTCATTTTCAGTGCAAACAAAAGCAGAGAAAAGAAAAGTTGTTGAAAGAAATTTTTTCATACCATAATAATTCTGATTATTTTTTTTAGATAATTTAGATCTTCAGGTTATATTTTGACGAAATTTTTCTTATCCCTAATCGGAAAAGTATTTCTTATAAATATAACCTTTGAAGACACGAGGAAACTAATAAAAATCTATATTTCCTCATTTTCTTCATGAATTTCAGTACATTATTTTGACACAATGCATAATAAACGAAATGATTTCTGATAATTTATTTGTGGTTTTAAACTAAAAGAATGTTAGAACACTCATGAATATTTAATACATAACTTATTGAAAATACCAGATGAGCAATTTATTTTTTTAAAAAAAGAAATAAGTCTGCTTCTTAGGTCATAAAAAAGTGAAAACGCAAGAAATAGATGAACGTATTTGCAAGAACTAATTTTTGAGCATTTTCGAAAATGAAAATTTAATTGATTAATTAAGAAGTGTAAAACTGGTGTATTTGACGTAGAAAGGAAAGACACATAGATTAGTTCAGGAAGAAAAATGGTCCCGAAAGTAGTTCGCTTTATTTCTAATTAAATTAAAAGTAAAACTCATTTTCTGGTTTTTTCAGATCAATTTAGAAAGGCTTTTAAAAAGTAATAGTTTTTTTCAGATAGTTTGAGGAAGGCTTTTAAGAGAATAATCAAGAAAATAAATGTTAAAAGAGCAAACCACACTTGCTTTAAAACTTCTGTTATTGATCTTGTAACATATTGGGCTGTCCTTAAAACACGTGCCAATTTTGAAGGAAAACTGTAACGCAGGGGATTTAAATTTTGGTATACTTTTATTAAATCATACAGGAGTAGTTCTGTTTAACAAATTTTGTTCGCCTTTTTTTCATGACACTTTAAATTTTTGTTCTTCCAGAATCCCTCAGATGTTTCAGCGAAATCGATTCTAAGTAGTTTATTACTTAGATGAAAGAATTGCCGTTTTTCCATTAAAGAAATTTGCTTATGATCGAAATAGATGGATATTACTAGACGCTAGGTTAGTGAATATATATTGTGGATGGGTTAGAGCAGCCGTTCTTAAACTGTGGTCCGCGTAACCTTGGAGGAGGGGGTCTGCAACGCCTTTCTAGGGGTCAGCGGAGACTCTATGTAAAGTAAATATTTCCTTCTTTTACAGACTGAATGACCTCGTGGAAAAACTAAAAGATGTGCTATACTAGACTAGATTAATAAATAGTCCCCAATAAAAAAAACTCTACCAGAACTTGTATTTTGTTCAAGAATATTAAGTCGGTAATGGGTGTTCAAAATCTTGGGGGTCCGTGATGCCATTCTGATACATAAAGGGGGGGGGTGATCAAAAGTTTAACAACCGCTGGGTTAGAGCATCCCATCCGATCTCCAACAGTTTTTATAGATTTATCAGAAATACAAGACTTTACACATTGTACTAATAAAGCAAGATGCCATTCCGATTTGCTACTTATAGACGATTTTTCAATGAAGTATTTAATTCGTCTAACTGAGAATATTGCTTATTTGAATTTATCGTCTTGTTGTTTGGCAAAAACTCTTGAAGCACAGGATTCCTTTCAAATCCCACCAAACACAAAACATGACCTACTTTGGATGGACATCGCCCTTTTGGGGTGGTTTAAGGTAGTTAGTTTCATTTTCCCCAAGACCTTTTCACTCAACATTATTATAAATAATTCATTTTTTACCTCACCCCATCACTACTTTCCTCAAAAATTGTGTCTGCGTATTATGTTTACTGAGCGAGTAGCAAATAGAAATGCGATCCATCAAATTTTCTCTCAGTTAAATCGTAGGTAATCCATAGATCAAAATTATTTAAGAAGCTAAACTTCACAACTTGCTTGTGGGTGATGGATTTTGATTTTTATAGCAATATTCTTCACCAGTATTTTAATGTGATCCTTATCCGTGGTGAATGCTTACCTGGGCGTTTTAATCTGCTGGGTGTAAATCACTCGCTATAAATGTAGCTAAATACTTCCGCACAGTTCTTTCAGCTACATCATTTTCACCGTAAGCAGTTACTGCTTATGTGGATTTTTTGCCTTTCTAGCAAAAAAAAAGTTTTCAGTGTATAGAATGCATTTTTTTTTCATTTCTTGATCAAGGCGTTTTAAACTGATAACAATTAACGTATCATAATTAGCTTTTTTCTGAGTATGCCAGAATTACTGTCTCTTATAAGGCATTGCTGCGATCTCCACCAAAGGATTCCTTTCCAGTTAGAGAACTAGTAACGTCTCAACGGTCATGGAGTTTCGCGAGGGAAAGTATCTGAGACCGATACACCGACGCTTATGTTCTAAGGCAAGTCAAACTTTGACCTCCCTTTATCCAGCAAACATAGAAGTGGCCGGCGTAGTTCCCATGCCAATCTCCGGCTTCAAAGTCTACCACGTGAGAGGTGACTAGGACCAATATTCGAATAGTAATCCCGGCAACGTCCAAACAGAAATGATTCTGCTTCACGTGTCGCTTTTGTGGGAGTGACGTATTCCACTTTTAAAGTATCTGACTGGTGGCGAAAACTTTTTCTTTAAAAAAAGGAGATATTTGGATTTTTGTTGTTGTTGTTATTTTTAGATTTGTTTAGTGAATTTTAAGAAAAATGGGCTAAAATTAAGAAGAGGAAAAGAAATTTTTATTAATAAAATGGGAAAATATAGGTATAAGTTGACAAAAAATAGCATAAGCGCGGTCCCATTCTGTACCAAGGGTTTCTGAACAAAATTTCAATTTTTTCAATCTAACGTGTTGCTATATTATTTCTTTTTGAAATGACCTTCAGGATAAGAGATATTCTCTTTTTTATAAAAACAAGAGCATTTTATCTCAGTTGTTATATGAAATTGCTTAGAAAAACAGTGATTATACTCAGATAAGGGACTGTAAATTTTGTAATAAAAGAGTGATTGATAAATCTGAAAGTTAAAACACTTCTACTATTATATAGATCTTACAGAAAAAAATTTAGTTAATTATGTTCAAATCTTTTTGATCAATCGCTGACCCCGTTTGATTAGTTTCAAAAAATCACATTTCGAGTAAAACGCTATTTAAAGTATGACATCTTGGTTTTAGTAATGGCATCTGCTTTTACTAAAACACTTTAAGTTTTTGTTTTAGTGATCGGAAAATGATAAACTTGGTTTTTTTATAAAGCTAATAAAATGGCCCATAAAATAAAATCATAAAAAAATTTATCAATTTTTGGCAAAATTCACAATTTTAGGGTAGTCGGATACCTTAAATAGATACCAAAGGAAAAACCAGAGTCTCTTGAAACGCTAAGAAGCTTCACAAACGCTAGAGAGTAACTTCTACATGCTTTAACACTCTACGACGCCCTAGCAGACTCTCGATGTACAGTGATCTATTAAGACTCACACCTACCAGCCCCCAAAGTCATCCTAACGCAGACTTTCATAGGAGTGATCTGGCCATAACAGCGACCTCAACAGCTTTGCTTCTTAACAGTAACTTGTTTTCCATCATTCTTATGAATTCAGTCATGTGCATATTCCATTTACCAATTGTCAGAAACATTCCAGACAACCCAATATTTTTCAGTTTCTTAATGAGATGCTTCGGAGAATTTCAAAAAAATTCTTCGAAATTGGTATATTTTATTAATTGCGTTGAATATTATTATAGACATATTTCATGAAAGAAAAATATTAAACCCTCAATTTATAATTATTTGCTTCAATGTTTTCATTATTTTTCGCTTTTTAAATTCCTTGTAAGATATTTTAAATGGTCCAATTTTTTCAGATTTGAAGAAAGATTATTGAGATTTATTTAATGGAATGCAACTTTTCAAAGCATTCTATAAAATACAATGTTTAACTAATTTATTTTCAAAGTTTTATCAATATTAACCATATGGTAGAGTTAATCAATTGCGTGACACTGTAGTGTCTGGCTACTGTTGGCGGAAAAGTATGGAATGTTGGCGCTATTTAGTGCGTCTTAGGCAGTGGGTTACTGTTTTTTGGGAGAAAGTGATTGACTCTCAAACGGGACGGTCGGGGAAGAGAGAGTCCCTCGTTTTTCGCTTGTGTTTTGGTTGTCTTGAGAAAGAGAAATTTAGAATCCTGTTCTGTTGACACGACGTGCTGTGTCGTAAAGTAAAAAGGAAGTAATAAAGACATTACAACACGCTCCCATTCGTGAACCAGAGTAAAGAAGAAAAATATAATGTTTGAAAACGCCACAAAAAAGATTTAGTAACGGTTTTAGTGGAAATGGGAGAAACCGTTGACGCTGATCTTGGAATTATGGAGTTGAAACAGAAATTAATGCTAAGTAAGGCGTACTTAGAAGATGAAGAATTCGTTAGAGATGTCTTAGCAACTACGATAGAGGATAAAATGGAAAAAGAAGAGGATAGAAAGAAAGAAGAAGAGTTTAAAAAGAAAGCGGAAGAGCGCCACTTAGAGCGAATACAGGAATTGGAATTAGCGAGAAGAGAAGCAGCAAGATGGAAAGCAGAAAAGGAAGCCAGAATAAGAGAAGCAAGGCATAAATAAGTGAAGGAGGTTAGACTGAGAGCCGAGGAGGAAGCAAGGCACATAGCTGAGGATTAGGCCAGACTTAAAGCTGAGAAAGAAGCTAAAATATTGGAAGCAAGGTGGAGAATTGAGAAAGCAGCTCGACTTATATGGCCGAGGAGGAAGCTAGACTCAAGGCTCAGGAAAATGCCAAAGCAGTGGAAGAAAGACGTAAGGCCCAAGAAGAAAGGAAAATGAAGGAAAGAATAGCTTTGTGTGTGGAAGGAGAGACGAGATTGGAGAAAGAAAGATGGCTTGTGCAAGAGCAGATGCAACAGGTTCAAGAAAAACACAAAATGAGAATGAAAGCAGAAAAACAGAAGTGCTTACAAGAAGAGAGGTGTAAAAGAATGGAAGAGCAAAAACAATTTTTAAAGGGAAAGTTGGATGAAGACATGGAGGTACCTCAAGCAATCGAGAAAGTTCTTGTTTTTAAAGGTGAAAGAGCCCAAACGCTTAGTGTTAATCCAGATGCTGTAGCTCAACCTGTCATTGTTGGGGAACGAAAGGGTTATCTAGAGACTTATCTAAGGTGCCGCTAATTCCTGCCGATAAGGAGATGTGTGAAGGAAAAGAAGAAACACCAGTCGATGTGATAAGAGATGAAGTTAAAGATGATATTAATCCGGCGATCCTTAATAAAGAGACATTGGATTTAGAGTATGAAGAAATTGAAGAAGAAAAGTCAAAATTGTTCCAGAGAAAACGTAAAAAATTAAGCAGAAAGACAGTTGCAGAATTACAACAGAAAGTGAATTTAAAAGCTTCAAGCAACATTATACTTGTGCTCCATCATTGGTGTTTTAAAGATAAACAAGGAATAGGAAAACCTGCTTGGAAACTGCATGATTGTATCAAACAAATTGGTATTAGGAAGATGGAGCAAGCATTGCGAGAAAGAGATGATCAAAAGACAATGAAAGCTAAGATGTGGAAAAAGGTTTGATTCAAGTCGAGAAAGAGCCACCTAGATTATCAAAAACTTGGGAATAGTGTTTCTGAATGGCAACCATGTAGGGAGACTTCAGTTCTGAAAGGAAAGCCCCTCCCGTGCATTGTGGGACCGAGGAAAGAGAAAAAAAACGCAGGAGAACCCCTCTCCCGCTCTCTGGACTGCTGCCGAGGGAAAGGTTAAGAGTGAAACTCTTAAGAGCAAAACCCGGAGGTCCTTGACCCAGCGTGAGTGGGGGAATGCTGTCGGGGAATGAAGGAGAAAATGTGAAATCCCCTCCCCTTGCAGCATCAGTTAAAACACGAATGGAACTGGACACTTGTCCCCCCAAACGAACACTTTTGATGTAGGACATTGCTCAGGAGGTAAAATAATGAATCGTTATCCGTTGGACATTAATAATTCATATTATGTATCCTTATTATTAATTTTTGTGTGCGATGTTTATGCATATATGTTAACCTTAATATTCATTTAAAAGTGGAATTTTCATAGTTTGCTAGGAAACCGTCTATTATTGAATTTATTTACTATTTAAGTGTGGTTTAATTGTGTGTACTCTTACAATAATTTCAATATTGGTATTTGTGAATCTTGATATTCATAGTGAAATAATATTAGTTTGCTTATTTACTATCTGGATATAGAGAGGAAAAGTTAAGATGGCATTTTGTTTGTATCATTAATCTCTTAATACTTTGTTAAACTATTAGTTACTTAGATTTTTTTAAATTTTCCTGTGTGTGTTTCTTTGATGTAAACTGTATTTTCTTTATTGTTTAGCATTAGTAATTATTTTTGGATAATTCTTAGTAATACTTTTAATGTGATTGTGCTGATTTTGTACTTTCTTATATGTTTCTAGTATAGTTTTGTTATGTAACCCATATATTGGTTATTTGCCAATAATTGTACTGTTGTGTATGTAGTAGTGTAGTTTTAGGGAGAGGTCCGCCAAATTAGTCAGGTTTTTTTTGTTTCAGATTTATGTGCTTAATTTGTAATTAACCATAATCTTGGAGGCGACGTGTAGTGTCTCGCAACTGTTGGCGGAAGATTATGGAATGTTGGCGCTATTTAGTGCGTCTTAGGCGGTCGGTTACTGTTTTTAGGGAGAAGGTGATTGACCCTCGAACGGGACGGTCGGGGAAGAGAGAGTCCCTCGTTTTTGGAAGCGCGGGGAATTGCGCTTGTGTTTTGGTTGTCTTGAGAAAGAGAAATTTAGAATCATGTTCTGTTGACACAACGTGCTATGTAGTAAAGTAAAAAGAAAGTAATAAAGACATTACAGACACATTGTAACTGTATCAGTATAATAATGCGTATGACTTGCTTAAAAAAAAGTGTGAAAAATACAATTTCAATGTATCCGACTACCCTAAAATTGTGAGTTTTGCCCAAAATTGATAAATTTTTTATGATACTATTTTATAGGCAATCTTATTTAGCTTTAAAAAAATACCAAGTTTATTTTTTCCCGTTCTCTAGACCAAAAATTACAAAGTGTTTTAGTAAAAGCAGATGCCATTACATTAAGCAAGATGTCATAATTTAAAATGCTTTTTACTCGAAAAGTGTTTGTTTTAAAAATTCTCAAACGGGGCCAGCGATTGCTCAAAAAGTTTTGAAAATAAGTAACCGAAATTTTTCGTGAAAATTCTCTATAATATTAGAAATGTTTTAACCATCAGATTTATCATCACTGTTTTATTACAAAATTTATAGTCCGTTATGTTAATATAACCATTGTTTTT
Organism: Trichonephila clavata; assembly: GCA_019973975.1. Taxonomy (NCBI): domain Eukaryota; kingdom Metazoa; phylum Arthropoda; class Arachnida; order Araneae; family Nephilidae; genus Trichonephila; species Trichonephila clavata. The sequence goes on along the minus strand of BMAO01022409.1, from coordinate 7,649 downwards.
TAAGCAATTTCATATAATAACTAAGATGAAGTGCTCTAGTTTTTGAAAAAATTAAAATATCTCTTATCCTGAAGGTCATTTCAAAAATGAATAACAAAGCAATACATCAGAATTGAAAAATTAAAAATTTGTTTTTAAACTTATGGTACAGAATGAGCCACATTTATGCTATTTTTTGTAAATTTTTACCCATTTTTTCCCATTTTAGTAATAATAATTTCTTTTTCTCTTCTTAATGTTAGCATATTTTCCATAAAATGTACAAACAAATCTACAAGAAAAAATCCCCATATCTCTATTTTAAAGGAAAAAAAATTGTGGCAGCTTTCGTATACTTTAAATATATCTATTGAAAGCATGATTTCAAAGGTTCGAAATTGCTTACGAAAATGTTAATTTATGCTAGTTTGTGCTTATTGTGTATTTTTTTTAAACAATACCATGAAGATCATTTTGAGTTTTAAGCAACCTATGAAGTCTTTAAATTAGATGTTCTGTTTAAAGTTTCCAAGATTTAGATTTTTAGAATGAAAGGAAAAGAAATGAGCTAAAATTTATCAATCAAAAGGTAATTGTAATACAAAATAAATTTTGCTTGTAATAGCGTAATTATCAATCATATTATCAAAATAAGATATTATTTCAATATTATAGCAATTGTAATGAGAGGTTATTAGAAAACGTGCCTACAGAAATAACAGGAAACAATTTTAGAAATGATGAATGGATTCTTTGAATAGAACAACTCTTTTTTCTATTTGTGTACATTCATTTTTATTCCTATTTCATTTATTTTCATCACAATATAAATATTTCTTTTACTTTAAAGAAATGTAAATGTATTATCAGATTTTGCTAGAAAAACATTCTATTACTAAGTTATAAATGTGTTTAGTTATCAAATATATAAATAACCTGATCTGTTTACAATAATAATATTAAAAAGCTTATCGTACTTTTCCCTCATATTATTAATATTTATATATACAAAGATTCTTAATATATAAAATCTGTTATCTTGTAGTGAACAAAATCATTTCCTTCTCTATATTTTAATTTACGGTCTATGACGATTGCATCAATGTTTGCATAGATTAAATACATATAACGTATAAGTTTATTGTATCCTAACAAATACCTCATTGCAGTGAAATGTTTTTCGTTTAAGATAATCAACAACTATTTTTATTCCGATTTGAGCTAATGAGATAACATAGGATACTAAATTCTTCACATATAGAAGGTATATTTGTGTTATATTATAAACTAACAGTATGTTTAATTAAATATTATGCTTATATTATCTGGAGAATTTAACTATTACACATATTATTCAAAGTAATAGTATTAATCATGATCATTGTATTAATATTAATCAATATTATAATTATCTACATATTATCAATAGATAGCATATATTCCATACTATAAGGTAATTTATTTGCATAACAAATACTTTTGTATCATTATGTGTTTAGCACTGTATTATATTTTGACTGCATCAATATAGTTGTAATCATTAGTAATAACTTTATTCATGTATTTGTTTAATAAATATTTGTATACACATAAGACGTAAACTAAAATAAAAAGTTCATTTCCGTTTATCCTGCTGTGATGAGCATTTTTTTCCGACTGTTCAATAAAATTTCATGAGACTTTAGTGCAAAGACAGTTAAATCAGTATAAACTCTATAACAAAAAGAAATGACGCACCAAGAGCGAGTTGTTCGATGGATACAAAAATTGGTGGGTAGAAAAATTATGTACAGAATGGAAAATGAACAAAACTTCGGAAAAATTGAAAGATTTATTTCAGAATTAAGTAGTTACAAAGTAACCAGATTAATAAGGTGTTGGCCCACCTCTAGCCTGGATGCAAGCTGCCACACGACTTGGCATAGAGTGATAAAGCACCCTGGTGGTCTCTAGTGGTATTTCTTGCAAAATTTGCACCAATTGTCGGACCAGGTCATCAACCATTCCCTGGTAGATGCAGTCGCCTTCCCACTTTGACAAGCTGTAAGATAGTTCATAGCAACACGTGCAGTATGTGGTTTGTTATTATCTTGCTAAAAAATAAGGCCAGTGTACATCAAAAAGAATGGTAGCAAAACAGTTCTCAGAAAGTCATCGACGTACCACTGTGCCTCTAATGACAATCAAAGGGGTCCGGATGTCAAAAGAAATAGAGTGGTGACAAAAAGTCCTGAACACACTCATTTTTTAGCGTAATTTTGTGTTTGACTTCATTTTTCATTGTGAAATTTTATCGCACTGTCTTAAATATTGTTATTGATTTTAATGTATTTTTTTATACTGATTTCAAATCTACTACTAGTTTCTTAATGACTAAAATATTTTTTGTTGTAAAGCTGCCTGAACACAATAATGTGAAATATGTGCAGAATAAAACAATATAGAATAACATAATATGCAAAGAAAATAACACGAAAATTGACAAATACGGTATATTTAATAAGCATTTTGAAAATTACATTGTTGTCACATGTTAGAAAATCAATATTTTATGGGCCAGCCGTTTGCTTTAATAATGGCTCTACATCTTTTTGGCATGGGATGCACCAATTTCAAAAGAAGATCTTTCGTGCCAATATGGTTGAAGGAAAATATTAAAGCTTCAATTAATTCATGTTTGTTTGAAGGTTTTTCTTTGAAATTTCATAACCAATTTTAAACCATAAGTTCTCTATCGGATTAAGGTTGGGAGACTGCCCTGGCCAGTTCATTCTTTTCACAGTATGATCTTTCAACCATTTCTGGACTACCTTTGCACGATGACAAGGGGCGTTATCGTCATGAAAAATCCATGACTGATTCCCAAAAAGATCTCTCGCAGTTGGTAGCATTTTGTTTTGTAGTATTTCAATGTAATCCATGGCTTTCACTGTTCCGCTAACGATGTGAAGTCCTCCAACACCATGAGAAGACATGCAACCCCATACCATCCCTTTTGTCGGGTACTTTACTGTGGGCTTCAGACACTGAGGGCTGAATTCCTCATGAGTGCGTCGTCTTACATAGGCCCTACTTTGGTTGCCAGAAATACAAAACTGACTCTCGTCACTAAATATTACCTTTTCTCAGTCTTTAATTGTCCATGATGAATGTTCCCTTGCCCACGTCAATCGCCTCTTGCTTTGAAATTCAGTCAGTAATGGTTTTTGGCGCGCTTTACAGCCTCGTAACCAATTTCCAGCAGTCTTCCTCTAACAGTTCTTGGGCACACACTCACATTTGATGTCAAAGTCCATTGTTTCAAAATTTGCGATGAATTAAGCTTTCTGTTTGAAAGTGAAATTTTGTGCAATAACCTGTCTTCACGTAAAGATGTTTTTCTTGGTCGTTCTGATCGCCCCCTGTCCGCAATAAAATTTGTTTCAGAAAATCTTTTCAAAGTTCTCACAACAGTAGAAAGGCCACATGGTACTTTAGCAGCAATTTGGCGCATAGAATAACCTTCTTCCTTCAAATGTATTATTTTGTACCTTTTATTCTCAGGCAAATATGAAAATTTAGCCATAATTCCAATATTTTCCACAAACACACTTCAAATTGCTTTCAATACACTATTTTCCACAAGCACACAACTGCATTTAATACAATAAACCACGTTTCACCTTTTTCTTGTTGTTGTTGCTTGAAATAACGGAGCATTTCATTGGTGGAAAACACAACCACTCATTCTTACAGTGACCTTGTGCTTTCTTGTCAAGGTTTTTTCAACATATCATTCAAACTATTTACTTTAGATGAAATCTACAAACAGATTTGAAATCAGCATGAAAAAATACATTAACATCAATAACAATATTTAAGATAGTGCGATAATTTCACAACGAAAAATGAAGTCAAAAACAAAAATTACGCTAAAAAAATGAGTGTGTTCAGGACTTTTTGCCACCACTGTAGCATCCCAGACCATAATTCCTGATTGAGGGATTGCGTGGTTTGTAATAGTGAAAGCATCCTGGGCCTCCCCAGACCCTTCTTGCATGATTGTCAGGACACAATTAGAAAGGTGATTCCTCGCTTAACACTATACGTCCTCAGTCAGCAGGATTTTAACCTGATCGAGCCAAGCACCACTGTAAGCTGGCTCGACACTGTGCAGGCGTGAGTGTCAGGTGGCGTAGCGGTCGGTACGAGCGTAAATTTTGCTCTATCAACTGTCTGTGAATAAACATGGTGGACACTCATGTAAGGGTTGCACGTCTGATAGTTTTTAACAATGAATCATGCGCTGTAACAGCTGATCTGACAATCAATCTGTCCTCCCGATCTGCTGTGACCCTAGGTCGACAGCTACAATCCATGACGCTGGAATCTGTCATTGTCCACCCTCTTTTGCCAGCATCTTCTAATGGCCACATCGCTTCGACCAATATGACTAGCGATTCTCCGATTTGCCCAACCTGCCTCTTTCAATCCAATGATACGACCTCTTTCAAACTCTGACAGAGGCTCGTAATGAGCTCGAATGCTTTCGAGCTCTTACGCTATTTTTTCAGACATTTAAATTTATCCTAAATCGCAATGCGATAGAAATTTTGACCATCAGATTGAAAAGCGCTTTTTAAAGACACCTGCTGAGTGGGAAGTTCCGATGTGCTGTAGCTTTCGCTATTCATTCAGTGGACATCAAATTTTAACCATTTGCATATTCTGTAAAAATGTTTTTGCATACGAAATTTCATTACAATCAGGCAACTCCTTCTTGGTGCGTCGTTTATTTTTGTTACAGAGTGTATATTGAAGACGATGATTGACACAAAGCAAAGTTGCATTAACGAGCACCAAAGACTCATTTCATTTTTTTAAAAAAAATCTGATCAAACCGAAATTGATTTATTAACAAAGTCTTATTATGTGAAGAACTCATAAACTATAACTTATTTCTGTGAAATTTTAAACTTTTAACTAGTGCGTGTTTGTATAAATTGTGTGATTAATTTAATGCGGATTTTAAATTTTTAAAACTAAATCATAATTGATGTTGTGTGCCTTATCTTGGGATACATATGAAAGACGAGAGATGGAAGAACAGAAATATAAAATACAATCACATAAGAATATAGAATTTTTATAACAAACGATGAGCCCAGCATAGAACAGAAGGGGTGCGCTGCTTTCCATTCGAGACGGGAATCCACTTCAGGCGAAAGTCCGACTTTTTTCCCGAAGATACATCCATGCCTTTTTCGGGATTCGAACCCGTGCCCATTCAATGACGAGCCGAGGGTCATAACTACTATACTGGCTGAGGTTGATTGATTTTAAAATAAATTGAAGTTATTTAAGACTTAAAATTAACGTTATAATAAGATTAATGCTAGAATTATTAATTCTCTTAATCTTTTTGTAGTGTCTTACCTATTTACGTGATTTTGAAAGTGTTAAGGGTTCCTAATGTTGAGCAGTTTTCTTCACCTTTAAATGAAATAGAAAAAAACCCTTCAGCATTGCTGAAATTTTTCTTTAAAAATCGTCTCGTTATGTATATTATAACCTATGCATCGTAATTTTTAATCCAAATGACAGAAGAAAGAGAGAGAGAGAGAGAAAAAATTACACATGAAAATAAAATTTAAAAAATTTATCATTTCACAAATAATAAAAATCTTCCATTATTTTAAAAACCTCCAGTTAGTAAATTAAAAACGATTTAAAATGAAGCGAAATTTAAATAAATTTACTTTGCATTAAATGAGATAATGATTATTATGATAACTGTGAGTTTTATAGGAAAAAAAGTAATATGTAATATGTTGGGTTGAAGCGAGTGAACTATTTTTTCTGGCGTAAGGATATCTGGGTGATGCTCCACGCGTTCTTTTTCCCGTTTAATCCAACGCTCTTCTTCTACGGGACCACACGATCTACACGCTGTGTGCTATGAACTTTATTTATGCTGTGTGCGGTATTTCTTAATCGTTTTATTTAATTGTCCATAATAAAGTGTGCTGTCCAGAAGAGGTCTGAAGAATTATTTTTACAAAAAGAACAACAAATTGGTAGCAGAGCGTGGTTGGTGAACTGTGAATAGTCTTAGTGAACTGTGTGAACTTTTTGACAAAAATTGATAAGATAACTGTCCCCAATTTAAATGGGACGAACTATTTTATATGGGCTCTTAAGATGAAGGCTGCTTTGAGCCTGAAGGGATTGGATACTATGGTTACCAACGAAAAACCCGAAGACCTTAGCCCGTAAGGAGGATTCCGATTGGGAACAAAGAAATGCTGACGCCGTCTCGTATATAAAGCTATCCTTGCCGACGAACAGGCGCTACAGTTTGCGGAAGAGGACAACGCCAAAGTGCTGTGGGAAAAAATTAGAGGGACTTTCATCGGACTTACGGAGGACCGCAAAATCGACGCGGGCAATGAACTAAAAAAACCTGATCATGAACAAAGGAGAAAACGCGGTGGATTACATTGCAAGAGCGAGGGGCATCTCGACTAAGTGTCACTCCCTCGGCTTAGAAGTCTCACAGAGGAATTGGTGTATTATACAGTTCGAGGACTGACAGAAAAATTCACACGCCTCAGGGAAATTTTGAAGACCCAACGAGAGAAATCTTTAGATGAAATCCTCCAAATTCTAAGAGAAGAAGAAGCCTCCGTCATCTTACCATCTAAAAATCGCATGGAAGGAATAAATGCTGGAGCATTTTATTCTAGAAAGAAAAATGAAAGACAAACGAGGCTTTGCTATATATGCCGAAGGCAAAATCACATTGCAAAGGATTGTTTTTACAAAAATAAAAACATGCCAAACAGAACGACCCAAAGAAATAATCCATCAAGAAATCCAGGTACTTCTTCAAATTCAGTTTTCACAGCTTCAAACCGCGAAGAAAACGTCTGTGATAACACTTGATCCTGGACAGTGGAGCATCTTGTCATATGGCCAAAGACCCTGCATGGTTTCAGCAAATAAGTCCAGAAATCATGGATATTTATTTGGCAGATAAAGATTCCAAAATTGTAAGTCAAGGAACAGGTAACGTTTCAGCTAAAACTGTGAGTACAAAGCATTGTAATTCTATTAATTTGACAATTACTAATGTCAGTTATGTTCCTCAATTAAGATGTAATTTACTGTCTGTAACATGTTTAATGGATAAAGGTTGTAAGATTAAATCAGATAATAATTGTGTATTGATATATGATAAAAATAATAAGCTAATAACAAAAGCATTTAAAAATAATGGTAGATTAGAAATAAAATTAGAACTTTGTATAATTCTGAGTGTTATTTTTCTGACCAATCTACTAATAATTATGAAATTTGGCATAACAGGTTATGTCATTTAAATTGTAAATATATGCTTAAAATGAAAGATTATATTGATATTGATAATGTAAATAATTTCAGATGTGAAACTTGTGATATAAGTAAGGTAACCAGAAAAACTCATCGTAGTATTGAAATAAATCAGAGTTCACAAATTCTTGAGTTGCTCCATGCCGACCTGTGTGGTCCAATTAATATCGAATCATATGGTGGTGCAAAATATTTTATGGTAAATTGTAGATGATTTTTTCTGGCATGTACTTTACTTATTTCTTAAAAAATAAAATGAAGTGTTTGATATATTTCTCTCAATTTAAAGCTATATGAAA